>JAHYIO010000042.1:600000-802438 GCA_020543525.1 Coriolopsis trogii
TCTCACTCACACGATACTCGTTAGAAGCGTGTCCGAAGAATACTCAGTGTCTACCATTGACAGCGAGCCCTGGCTATGTTCACTACTTACGTGTTATCGTACCGCGGCCGCCATCCATGATGACCACAGATATCCGCCGAGCAACGATGTACGATAGGAACCCCGGCACAAATTTTGGGAGATCTGCGCACTAGTACGTCCTAGGACAGCCTGCTTGCGAGCTGTCTATGTGCTTCAACGTGCTGTTGATGCAGCCGGGTGAGTTTCATTGCTTCTTCGTCTTCCCTCGTTGACTCGACACTCAAAGGAACAATTGACTATCTCTGTTCTTGCAACGGTTGCTTGGCTCAAAGTCGCAAGTCCCTTGGCGTCCCGAGGCTTCTGTGACTCCGGCCATTCGCTGAGCATATCCGGATAGAACGAGCCATCTTCGCTCGGGTACGGAACAGTGTGGTCCCGGCGCTATACATCCGCGGCTCGAATCGCACTTCATGCTGGCGCAGCTCATTTGTGCACGTCAGCCGTGCAGCTCCGATCTGCTGCCAAAGACAGTGTTGACTTATTTTCTGCTCATTGACGCTTCAGGCGGGCGTCTCGGACGGGAAATGTAGCGTGACGTCGCTCGACATGCACGCGCCGCCGGTGGGTTCGAATTCGTCCTCCATTCCGGAATGTGAACGCTCTGACATCATGTCCTCAGATAGATTCCCGAGGGGAGAGCACGCATACACGGCCGTATCGCGCTCGCAGGGCTGAATGGCTCGCGGAGCGCTCCGTGACATGCTATTTTCGCGCCGACGTATGTGCTGGAAGAGAAACCTTCTCTGCCCGATAAGGTTTTGCGACGGAGGACATCGCAAGGCTTGGGAGCTTCTTTCGGCGACTTGGCCATAGCATGTGCAACCCGGGAGCAAGCGGCTGCATGACCTGCCGTCTCGAGGCCACCGTCTGTGGTGAGCTGGCTACTTCCCTAGTGGCGCGATGCCCAAAATTACGCACCCGCCTTGTATATAAAAGAGGCACTTGCACACTGGAGACGACACGACTACACCTCAGTAGCCTGCTAAGCCCCTCGAGCACCTCTCATCTCTTGTACGCTTGAAGATCCTCTCGCCGCCACATAGTCTGTGAAACAGCATGCAGAAGTTACTCGCTTCTATCCTCTGTGCTGTCGTTTATGGCATGCTGGCTGCCTCCTTCCCCGTCGGCGAAGCATCCGGTGCATCCGCGCCCTCGTCCGAGTCTTCGACGGCACTTGCGACGGCGGCATCCTCTACGAGCAACGAGCCTCCACAGCCGAGTCCTACGGTGCCCTACGCGAGCGACGATCCAAATTACTGGCTGTGGAACGAAACGACGACGATCGACCCCGAGCCCGAGCGAGGCAGTCTGGGTGCTAGCATCCTCGGCCCTCAGAATGTTCCCATAGACAAGCAGAACCCGGATATCCTCGCCCCGCCGACCACGGACTCGGGCACTGTGTAGGTTCCTCCTTGTCCTGTACGAGTCAGCCAGTCTGAGTCGCTCCTTTGGCAGGGGCAACGCCAAGTGGCCTTTTAGCCTGAGCAAGATACAGTTGAACACGGGCGGTTGGGTGAGGCAGCAGAATGGTACGTCTCGAGACTGCACCAGAGGTTTGCAGTGGAATCGCTCATGCCTCTGTCAGTTCAACAAATGCCGATTGCTACCGGTGAGCACTTCGGATGAGAGAGGGGATGGACGTCGTCTGACGATGCTTACAGCGATGGCGGGCGTGAACATGCGTCTCGAAGCTGGCGCGATCCGCGAGCTGCACTGGCACCAGACTGCCGAGGTATGTTCTCCGCAGCAACAACACATCCAGCCATATCAACTGACAGCCGAATCCTGTAGTGGGCATACGTCTTGAATGTACGAGTTTGGAGCGTATGATGCTGCGCGACAAGCCACTCACTTTTTGGCTTCTGTCAGGGATCGACGCAGATCACTTCTGTAGATCAGCTGGGCCGAAACTACGTCGCGACCGTGAACAAGGGCGACTTGTGGTACTTCCCTCCCGGCATCCCGCACTCTCTCCAGGCGACGAACGACTCCCCTGAGGGCTCGGAGTTTCTCCTCGTACGTTCTCGTTCGAGCGAACACCTGATGGCCGCTGCGGCTCACTCTGCTCCCGGCAGATCTTTCCCAGTGGCACCTTCAACGACGACGATACCTTCTTGGTGCGCGGGAAGCATCGCCCTCTGTGCGGCTGGGAGAGACGTCTGACTCGATCTGCATAGCTGACCGACTGGCTCGCCCATCTCCCCAAAGAGGTCATCGCCAAGAACTTCCAAGACAACATCGCCGACTGGGACGACATCCCCGGAAGCCAGCTCTACATCTTTCCCGGCGGTACGTGTGCATTCCTTTGAGCGTCAGCATCAGCGTCGACGACACAGGTACTCACGAGTGCTCCTTCCTTCCTTTCTTCCTTTCTTTCTTCCCCCGAACATCAGTGCCTCCCCCTGACGATCAGCAGCCGCCGACGAGCCCCGCTGGGACCGTCCCCCAGCCGTTCTCGTACGAGTTCTCAAAGGTGGCGCCGACGCAGTACTCGGGCGGGACGGCGAAGATCGCGGACTCGACGGTGTTCAACGTCTCGACGGAGATCGCCGTCGCGGAGGTCACGGTCGAGCCGGGCGCGATGCGCGAGCTCCACTGGCACCCGACCCAGAACGAGTGGGGGTTCTTCCTGTGCGTATGGGCTTCTCTGGTTCGGGAACGTGCGCGACTGCTGACCTATCCCGGATACATTTTGTGTGATAGCGAGGGTACCGCCCGGGTGACGATCTTTGCCGCTAGTGGGGTCGCGCAGACGTTCGACTACCAGCCAGGGGATATCAGCTACGTCCCCACTTCGTTCGGTCAGTCGTCACTTCCTGTTTCCTCAGCCAGTGTCAGCTTCGGCTAGGACTTACGCGACCCACTCCGTGCCAGGACATTACGTCGAGAACACGGGCAACACGACGCTCCGCTTCCTGGAGATCTTCAACACGGACGTGTTCCAGGACGTCAGCCTCGCACAGTGGCTCGCGCTGACCCCACCGCAGCTCGTGAAGGAGCACCTGCAGCTCTCGGATAAGACCATTGCCGGGTTCAACAAGACGAAAGGCGTCGTCGTCGGTCCCAAGCGGGCGGCGGCGTAGTCGGGGGAAGATGATGAGTGGCACGCAGCGGTTTCTTGATGTCGGCTGTAGTAGCCTGTAAACGACTCGATGAGGTATTATCGCTCGTTGTGTATTGCTTGTGCGGTTTTGTTGTTGTCGCCGCTGGTGGCTTTGGGCGATTACAACGTTGTGTCTTACCTCGTGGCGGGGTGAGATGTCGTTGTGCGTGGTGAGTGACAGGGCTCAAGACAGTCCATGGATCGAGCGACGCCTCCGTACCAGTGTTATCAACACACGTGGGCGTAGCGCTTCCCTGCTACTTCTGCCGTGTGATCGTCTCCAGCCGCAGGCTGAGGGGGAGAATGGTGCCGTTCGCGTCTGGTGTCTGGTATCTGCTCTGCATCAGGGGAAAGGTGCCGGGAAGAAGGCCGGTGAAGGGGGCTATGTTCTGTCTTTGTGATCCAGTCAGTCATTGTCCAGATTCGTGCCGGGTCTGGTCAGCCCGCGGCGGGCTCATGCAGGCAGGGGGTATTGCGAAGACCCTTTCACTTACATTGCCTGCGTGGACATTGTACCGTGCGGCTACATGAGCACGAGAGATTGCGGTACGATCATCTTGTGAAGCAGGCAGGCGTGTCGCATGGATAACACTGAGGGTGTCCAAGGATGTGATATACTGGCAGGATTTAATGCAATTCCCCGCGCGGGCATCGAATGAATATGACAGCAAAACCGCCAAGGTGCGGCATGAGACCTGATATTCAGAGCGGTCGATGCCGATTTTGAGGGTCTGAACTATACGCAACCAAGTGTCCAGCGAGTGGGGCATCTTGTCTACCTTTAGTTCGGATTCTGGCGTGCGTGCAGGAACGAGAGTCGTATTGAGTTGATCAAACTTCAGGAAGCAGAGGTACGTACGGAGGAGGCGGTGTGCGCGCCAGCGCGAGGAGCCGCCTGACCGAGCTGACGCTTGCGCTGTGGGCGAATGGGCGAATGGGCTGCTCTGAAGAGATGGAAGCAGAGACACGTGTGATGATGCTGGGAGGGGTTTGGTGCGAGTAGCGCACGGCATGTGGATGTTCAGGGGTGAGACGTGAGACCGCAGGTGGTACGATGGCGGACGTCTATGGAGCGAGTATACCGGTAGTTTCAATGCGGGAACGGACACTGTAGAGTCGCGAGTGATGCGAGGCGGCGATGGAAGGGATGTGTTGCGGGCGCCTCGAGAATTGTGTCCGGCAAGCAACCGAGTGGGTTGCAATGTGGCGGTGCAATGTGTTGAAGGAGCCGTGACTATGCGGGGGTCTGGTACTATTGGCGTACTGTTGTCCATCAAGACGACGATGAATGAGGGTGAGAAAAGAGAGACGGTCGCGCTTCCGTGCTACGAGTCTCGAGAAGTAGAGAGCGGGCTCGGATAATCATAGGCAGAAGACGCTGGAGCTTCGATCGTTCGTGGCAGCGAAGGTGATCCTCAGATGGATGGTGGCAGACGGCGTGAGATGGACGTCGCTGGTTTATGAGTATGCCGGACAGCCGGGGGGCAAGATTCGCAAGGCCTAGGTGGTCGCACTGGCGGCGAGGAGCGCGGGGCCGTTGGAACTTTGTCGGGCGAGAGGGCAGAGAGGAATGAATTGGATGTGCGAGTACGAGACACATTGATCCGCGCTGTCCACGCAGAGTCGGTGGTGGTCGTGGTGGGAGCGATGTGCGTGACTTGTCACGGCGGACGAGGCTGTGCGGACACGTGGAGGGGAGCTCGGCTGTTTCTCATCTCTCTCATCCCAGAGCTCGTCATCCAAGATGGACGGTGGAGACACGCAGGACTGGGGCAGAGACCCACCGGCCCCGCTCGCAGCGTCATGGCGTCCCCGTCGGATATTACTCGACGCGTTCGAGCGAGCAGACATCTCGCTCTTCCTCCCAGCGCCGCCCTCCACTCGCCCCCCAGACGACGATGGCTGTCCGTGCCGATTGCGAGAACTGTGCAAATGATGTGAGCAGCAGCCCAATCTTTCTTCTCTGTCACACAACATCTGGCGCCAATCATCATCTCCCTTCGCCTTCTCCCATCGCCCGCTGACGAGTCCCATTCACTCTCTCCAGCCTGACTCACCCACAGCGGCCCAGCAGAATGCAAACATCGCCGTCGTCCTCGCCGTCGTCGGCGCCGTCTCTCTCGTCGCTCTCATCGTCGCCGTCGTCGTCCCCCTCGTCCGTCGCAGAAGCCGCCGTCGCCCCGCATCTTCGTCGTCGTCCATCTCCAGCGCCCGCGCCCGCAGCAGCAGCTACAGGAAAGCCCGAACGAGCGACATGGACGATGACCGAGAGATGTATCTGCCATCTCGGCGCCCTTCCTTCCTCCATCAAAAGATGTTCCCCGGTCCGGACAGGAAGCCCCTCCTCCCCCTCATACTTGACCCCCTCAGGCCCATCTCTGCCATTACCTGGTCTGACCTCCGCTCCAGCAACAAGAGCCCCGCTGCGAGCTCAGAGTCAGATCCAGACGAGTTCCCCCTCCACCCCGACTATTATTCCTACCTCCACCGGGACATGGCCGATGCTCCCGACCATGCCTCTCACTCTACCACCCGCCCCCGCTCCTCCCACCGGACCACGAGCAGGAGCACCAGAGGCACCGGCGGCGCCGTCGAGGACCAGGCGCTCTCTTCATTGCCTTCCCTCCAGCGCAGTCCGACACCACCGGGTCTCCCGAGCAAACGCGGATCTCCTGTCGTCGCCGCAAGGCGTGCTTCCCTACCTATAACTCCCATTTCGCCCTCCGACTCTCGTCCTAGCCCGTCCCACCAGGGCCCAGCAGCCATGCCCCTCTTTGCCCCAATACCTTCAGCCTCGACCTCGGCTACTGCCACCGCCTACAACCCGCTCAGCCCCGTCAGCCCGCTCGCCCCGAGAGAGGCCTCGCGCACACCCAGCCACGCCCGTTCGGCTGTGCACAAGCCGCGGGGCATGGATCCCGTGCCCGAGGACGCTGACGCAGGCGAGTACGCCGAAACCAGCTCTCTCCAGCTCCCGTCCCCGCCTGCGTCCCCCGACCAGGCCCCGTACGACCCCCGCTGGAGGGCGTCCTCCTCGAGCTCCAACCCCAACGCGCGCCGTCCAAGTCTCACCGGCCGCCAGTCCGCGCCAACCGCACTGCCCCACCGCCCGCGCTCGTCCACCGGTCCGAGCGTCGCCCTCCCGCTCACCGCCGCGTTCCAGACGAGCGTCCTCAGGTCCGGTTCGTCCTCTTCCGCGGCCGGGACCACGCAACGATACCCGTCCATCACCACGAGCACCTCGCCCCCACCACGCCACCGCTCCCGCCCGAGCTCCGTCTCCGTCTCCGTCTCCTCGCACACCTCGCCCTCTCCAACCCGTCCCGCGGGCGCAGCGAGCGGCGGCGGCGGCGGGGGGGACGACATGACGCGCCCGATCGAAGCCTTTCGGCGGATGAGCACGACCGACATACGGCACCGCCATCCGCACTCGGGCGCTGGAGACTCGGACGCGCGCGCGTTCCTGCGCTCGTCCGACGCGTTGCACATTCCCCAGTTCCAGGACGCAGCGGCGCCGCGTGTGAGCCGTCGGCACGCGACCGTCTACAGCCCGCCCCCGACAGCGAGCGGGTCGGGGACCGCGCCGCCCTCGTCGTACCCTCACGCCGGCCCGGGCCCGCTCGCCCCGCCGCCACTGAGCCCTGGTCCGACGCCGATCTCGAGCGCGCCCCGGCTGTCCGTGTACACGAACCAGAGCCAGGGCCAGGGCCAGGGACAGCCGACGGGCAGGGTGAATGGCCTTCCGTGGGCGGTGTCGTGGAAGTCGGTGTCGAGCGGCTCGCGCGCGTCGCTGTCATCGCAGCAATCCCATCTGAGCAGGGACTCGATGTCGCGCAGCCGGTCGAACAGCGTGCGGACGCTGCCTGCGCAGCTGCCGCCGCTCGATCCGGTCACGCCGCTCTCGCTCAGCCTTGAGGGTTCGCCCGAAGATGAACAGCAGGGCGGGGGTGCGCAGTGATGGGAGTGCGCGCGTGGAGGACGATGACGATAGAGGGCGTGCGCGTGGCGGTTCGGATGGTCATGACCGGTTTGGCTAACTTATGCGGCTCAAGGTGTGGTTGGTATGGATGAAGCTCTCGCTCGTCGCGCGGCGCGCACGTTGTACAGTTACGATGTAGCTGTAGTTGTTTCCCTCGATCCTCCTGTCTCTCGCTTGCCTGTGATGTGATGTATGTAACGGTTTCATGACCAACTGTACGCTGTACGACTAGTAGGACTCGCTCTGTGTATGACCACTTGCTTGCTTGCGTGACGATGTCGTTGGCCACCTGGATCGTGGCACGGGCCGGACAGGGTGGGAGAAGCGTCGGCGACGCCGATTGTCTATCGAGATCGGGAGGTGGATCCCCTTCGCTGTCGCGCTGTCGGCTGCGCGCTGGCCGTCACTCTCAGCATTTCTTTCTGGGTTTGCGTGGATGGAATGTTCGAAGGGAAAGGCTCTCGCAGGCAAGCGCACGGCGTGCGTTTAGCCACGCGCCGTCGTGTCTCCGCCGCTGCTTTCCTTCGGCTTCGTCTGGTATCATTGACACCGTCTGGGCCCGAGTGATCAGCTCGTCAGTAGCGCACGACGCAGATATGGCGCCGCGCTCACAGCGAGAGCGTCAGTGTTATGGCAGAGGAAGGCCTGCGGCCACAGGCGGAGCCACGGCATGAAGTGTCACGACTCCATGTATTCTCTTCCAGGCGGTATAGCTCTTGGATGATACGCGGCACCTTTGCATGCCCTGCAACTAAAGGCGCGACGAACGTACGTGCTGCTTGTGTTCATGTGTTCCTCGTAGCTGTACGGCAATTGTCGTGAGTGCCGTCTGCTGTTTGAAGTCGATTCCAGGTGTGTGAGTGAGTACGTGCTGGTGTGGTCGTAATAGATCTGTGATGTGACTTCTATTCATATTACTCGGCGGTATCTGTTGAGCGCATAGTTTGTGCCCTGGGTGTTGTGAGTGTCAGGCATTCGGGGTGTAGTAGTGGGACTGCCAGGTGATTTCTCAGAGCTACATAGACCCAAAGGAAGTATACGGTGCTAGACGACTCTCAACCTTCCTCCTGTAAGCATACGCCCATGCAGTCAGTACAGAGATCACGGACCTGCGAGAGGTTCACCCACCTCGTCTGGAGCAGCTGCTGACGAACGTCTACTGCAGCCGTACACACGACGGCTAATAGTGCCAGCGTTGAGAAAAAGGTCCGTCCGTGAGCGGTCGCAGTTTGATCTCGTATCAAACAGCAGGTGGCTGGCCGCTGATACAAGCAGAATTCTTCCGAATAGGGGCGGAGATTGCGGACGCCTACGAGTTTCAGAACGTGTGACCGGAATCGGTGTTAGGTCCAGTTTCTCATCCATCGAAGATGCCCCCGATGAGCCATCTTCCGGCAACTAGATGCTAGATGCTAACTGCGTCCGTTGAGTTCCTTTACGATGAGCAGAGATGGGGCTGGAGGAGTCTGGAAGGCTTCAGCGACTCTGAGCTAACGCCACCTGCTTGTGAAGTGCCGATGGACCTGGAAACGAGCATAGCCTCAGTAAATTAACACCTAATATTTCATGGAGACCAATACTAATGCTCCCCATCAGACAAAGTGTAGCAGACAATGAAATTTGTCGAGTAGCAACCGCGCGGACCCGCCTGAGGCACCGACACTTGCCACGGCCACCTTGCGGTGTAAATCTCCATGGATGCAGTTTCTATGATATCGAGTGTGTTGACCAAGCTGGAGGATGCGTTTGGCAGTGCGGTAACATACGGAAGCGAGAGTTGATCAAGGTCAAGTTCGAAAGACGGCGACCAGTGTATTGCCTTTCTGGTGGCACCACGTGGCGGGCGTCTCCGGGTCTCACCGGGCCCGTGTGACCGGGTCTCTCTACTACTCAACGCCCGACTCTTGTCGCCAGCCATGAACTCTGTTGCTTCCTTTCAGTTCTGCCTCACTATTTCACAGACGTGTATCGACGCAATGACTAACATTTGTCCCTCGTGCCCCCATCAAAGAATGACGCCGAATCAGGCATGTCTCAACGGCCGTCGCAAACCACATCCATCTCAAACCTGGTGACTGAACCGAGGCAGTGCGTTTGATTCCCCTGCGCGGCGTGAACGCTCATGCCAAGGCTAGAACACTTATGCGATGCCGACATAAGGTATCGTCTTGCATCCAGCCAAATCCAACTGTATGGCAGTCACGTACAGTGGCCTCCTACGGCACCCATCACCATCACAGCGCCGCTGCGCTACAGCGCATGATGCGACGATGTCCTCCTTGCAGTCCCGCACCGGGGCAGTAAGTTTTGCAGAGTTCTTGCTTGCGCCTCCTCTCCTGCCGACACCGCTCACAGCTTCGTCCGTGTCCGTTCGCCGGAAGATGGGCTAGTATATAAGGTGGCCCAGTTGCGTTCGAGTTTCCTCACCCCCTTCTTTCATTACTTTTTCTTTCGTTTTCACATTCTCAAGTCCGCTAGTCGGCTTTTTTTACACTTCGTAAACGCTTTTTTGTCACGTCCAGGCGATGTTCTCCTTCTCCCGCATGATCACCTCCGTCTCGGTCGCGCTGGCGCTGGCCTCTGTGAGCACCGTCCTTGCTGCTCCCATGCCCCGCACGTCCCTCGTTTCCCGTTTCCCCGCCGGCACCCAGTTCATCACCGGGCCCTGCACCTCCGACGCCGACTGCGCCTCCGGCTGCTGTGGCTTCAACTCCGGCCTCTGCGCCGGTGCCATCATTGCGCAGGAGCGCGACGGTGGCTGCGGCTTCGGTGACCCTCAGCCCAACGACAACGCGGCTCGCGTCCTCCGCGGTGAGGCTCCTGCCAACCCCGCTCCCGCCCCGGCGCCCGCTCCCCCTGCGGACCCTGCCCCCGCTCCCCCGGCAGACCCCGCCCCGGCACCCGCTCCTCCCGCTGCTCCTCCGGCAGGCGGAGCGATCCCGAACCCCGCTTTCGTCGTATACACCGACCGCTTCGTCTCTGCGGATGTGCTCCCCCCTGTTGACCAGATTGCTGTAAGTCTCCAACGTCATGAATTTCCTAGCAGGTGTCTGACAGCACACGCCAGGGCTTCAACGTTGTTGCACTCTCCTTCCTCACCCTCAAGGGTGCGCTGGACCAGGCGGGTGCGTTTGCTGCGCTCCCTGCTGACACTCGTGCCGCGAAGAAGGCCGAGTACAACAACGCCGGCGTCAAGATCATCGTGTCCGCCTTCGGTGAGACGGACAAGCCGACCTCTGCGGGTGCGGACCCCGTCGGCACCGCGAACACCATGGCGCAGTTCGTCCTCGACACCCAGCTGGACGGCATTGACGTCGACTACGAGGACCTTGACGCGATGAACAAGGGTGACGGTGCGGCGGAGACTTGGGTCTCGACCTTTACCTCCACGCTCCGTCAGAAGCTGCCCCAGGGCCAGTTCATCCTCTCGCACGCGCCGCTCGCTCCCTGGCTCTCGCCCAACCCCCAATTTGCTGGTGGCGCATACCTGACGGTCAACAAGAACGTCGGTTCCATGATCGACTTCGTATGTTGCCTTCCTCTCATTCGTTCTAATGATTACACAGCTGACGGGACCGTGACGCTCCTCACAGTACAACATCCAGTTCTACAACCAGAACCTCTACACGGACTGCGCAGGCCTCATCGACACCGCGGGTGCGCCGTTCACTGGCTCTGCGCTCTTCGAGATCGCGAACAACGGCGTCGACCTCAACAAGCTCGTCATCGGCAAGCCTGGCGCGGCCAGCGATGCCACGAACGGTTTCATGGACCCCGCGACGCTCGGCCAGTGCGTTGCCCAGGCCCAGGCCAAGGGCTGGAACGGCGGTGTCATGGCCTTCCAGTTCCCCAACGCGAACGCCGACTGGATCCGTGCTGCCAAGGGCGGTGCGTTCCAGTAAGTGTCTCGCTCGCCGAGCTGCTCGACGCCCTTTTCCTGCGGCGACGGCTTTCCGCCACCCGCTTTGTCGCCCCGCCGGTCTGGAACCCCGGACATAGACGAACGCCGACACGACCAACATTATTACGACAGACGGAGGACCGATCATTGCACGAAGGGGGGCATTCACGATGTAACTTATGTGAGACGATAGTTTAGTAATGAAACTTTTTCGGGGTCATATCTTGGTGTGAGAGCATGGTGCGCGCGAGACGAGTTGCTCGAGCTCAAGGCGAGTCGGAGACCGAGTATCGAAGAGAAAATTTGGCATATGCGCACAGGAGGCGTAAGAGGCATATGACACAGAACGGCTGAGCTGTCGAACCATACTATGCATCATCATCCGCGCAGCGGCATCGAGCGCGGCTACCGGGTTAAGGACAACGTCACGTGGGCCGCGGCAATGTAGCCCACTTGTATATGCTTTCCACTCTGCGATTTCCGCCTGGATTGTCGCTGCGTGCTCCGTGTGAGCTCATGCAGGGCATTTCTCTTCCTATTTGGTGCATATGATACCGGACCTCCATATTTTTCGAGCTCCTCTGTGGACTTCAGCCCTACTAGCTGCGCGGTGACCTGACTGTCGATGAAGAGTTTGTGACGGCGCAGCAGACGTTGCAAGTCCATGCGCCCTCCGGAGAGAGTACAGACACTGGGTACACGGTGCGTCGAGCCTCCGATGGATCAAGAAGCCGTTTGCAAGATCCGGACGACGTTTCCAGAGCGTATTGCACAGCTAAATTGCATCTCCGGCTTCTGGGACAAGAGAAGCAGGCTATGCATGGCAAGCGAGGATTGTATTGCAACTTGAATGTCACTGCAGCAGCTACAGAAGCGGATTGAAGTCAAGTAAAGAAACTTGGCAGTACAACTGAGGCAGTAGTACATTGAGTTGGGGCGGTGGGCGGTGTAATTGTCGCCCATACTGTACCATTGGACAGCCTTCTGGTCCACCACGCTGTGGCGGCACGGCCCCAGGCTGTTGTTACCCTGCCTCCTGCAATATGCGGGGCGGTGGAAGCTCACAACGTCTCAAAGACGCTAGGCAGGGTGCCTCAACGCTTGTGGGTGAAACGGACCTATCTGGTGCGTATAAAGTTCTGAGTTTGGCCGCTTCTCCTCTTCGCCCTCATTGCCCCAGGTATCGCTCTCCGCTCAACTGGGTTCTCCAGTCCTCCTACGCGTCGCACTTGCCATTCTTACCGTCAATATCACCGTCACCTTTGCCGTCCATCACATCCATTACCCTCTGCTCGCGGAAGAACACCTTGTCAGCCAGACGAAACTTCATTGGTGAGTAATACGTCGCCTGGCGCGTGACATCATTACTCATATCGCTTTGATACTGGCAGATTCATTGTCCTCCTAGTACCGGTACGAAAGGGCCTACTCTTGACCAAGGTTGTGGCGAATCTGACCCTGAATCGCCAAGACAGTCATGCGACTGCTGAACACGAAGACCGCACGGATCCAGGAGTTCAGCGGCGCGATCCCGCTGTACGCTATCCTGTCCCACGTATGGCAAGAGGACGGGGAACAGACGTTCCGAGATGTCGAGGCTCTGCGAAACGAGTCTGATCCTCGGTCCTTGGTATCCGAGAAAGTCCGCAGGTGCTGCATCGTCGCGGAGAGAGATGGCTTTGAGTGGGTGTGGATCGACACATGCTGCATCGACAAGTCCAGCAGCGCCGAGCTTTCCGAGGCCATCAACTCCATGTTCATGTGGTACGCCCATTCCGAGGTTTGCTACGCATACTTGGACGATTATAGCACCGGCATACAATTTCCTGATTATACAAGTTATTCTGACGATTTCCCCATCATTGCTGCAAGGTTCCACCGTGAAATTCCAAATTGGTTTCGGCGCGGATGGACGTTGCAGGAATTGATTGCCTCCCCGGACATCCATTTCCTCGACAAGCAGTGGGCCTTCATTGGGACGAAGCACATCTTGGCACGGCGCATCTCGAAGATGACGAATATTAGCATGGATGTCCTGCTGGGGAAGGCGGATCTGAAGACCGTTAGCGTCGCGCAACGAATGTCGTGGGCAGCGTCTCGACGGACTACACGGGCGGAGGATCGTGCCTACTCGCTCTTCGGACTGTTTGACGTTCACATGTCCGTCAACTACGGGGAAGGGGGTCCTGGGGCTTTCAGACGGTTGCAGGAGGAGATCCTCAGGAGGTATGCGGACCACAGCATCTTTGCGTGGGGCCCAACCAGAGAGTATTCTGCCAATGCACAGCTACCACCAATCCTGACATTTGGACTAGGAAAGGATAAGCCCGGGTCTTCAGATACACACAGACAACTGCCTCGCAAGGGACAATGGCTGCGAGACAAGATGAACCGATGGGTCGACGCTGATGATCCATGGGATGATCGGTACATGGGTCCCAGTGTGCGGACATTGAGGGCACGGAGAAGGCCGGTCCACGACGAATCCACAGTCCAGTTATTGCTTGCACCATCTCCCAATGCTTTTGAGCAGTCGTTCGGTATCAAAGCTCTCCCCTTCCCCTCGCTCGGGGAGATGATCGGGATTCCCGCCTTGGTCCCTCCCGAGTTCCGCGCGACAGCCTATGGGATGCGAGCGAGGTTGCCGATGACGAGGTGGTACAACGACGATGTCTGGCTTGTTATACTCACATGCACGAACACCAAGGGAGACGTCATTGGGATGCTCGTGCACCGCTCGGAGGACAGTCAGCACTTGTACAACGTTGGGGCTGCCATACTGGGTCCAGAGACAGACTCGCCTCCCTTGCACCGTCTGGTGGTTCTGCGTCCCTCAACGTTGCAGGCTCATCTACAGGACTGGAGACCGACGGTAACTGACCTCTACCTAGCCAACCCCGAACCCGCGCCTGCTCGTCCTTCACGCAGTCTTCGTGACGTTCCGCGGCCGAAGGAGCCCGGGGTGGTCGGATCGTATGCGCTCTTCCTTCCGCAACGGCTTTTCGAGGCGTGGCGTTGCAGATTGGTGAATCCCGACATGACGAAAGAGATGGCCGAGGACGGGCTCATGTTGGTTGACTTTCCGATCGAGCTGGACGTCGTCCGAAAACTGCATCCATTAAAGGAGAAAGAGTTCCAACTGTCACTCACCATCTCGCTCTGTTCATGCATGGGGAGTAGCGTGCCATGCTTGGTGGAAGTACGGATGAATTCGAGTCCCATGGCAAATCCAGGAGCGGAGAATACCATGGGTACCTGGGAGAGGCTGGAACCGACATCGAAGAATAATACATGCTCCTCGGAAGCTCATCTCGATACAACACGACCGGCATACGTGGAGATTGAGGCAGACGGATTCGTCTGCGTGACTGCGCAGGAGTGGAGGAAGTGTCTACGAACCACGGCCAACCATGTATTCATCCTCGACTTGGAGATTTGTCATTGGGCGGGGGCTGAATGCACGGTGTTCCCCTTGCCAGTTCCGGAGCCGCGTCTGGAGGAGGACGACAAGCAGACCCTGGCTAGCGAGAACGGGCAGGAGAAGGAAAACGAGAAGCGGGAGGAAGAAACCGGTAAGCGGACGAGGGGCAGCGTGCACGACTCGCAGACGACACACGCGCCCGGCGAGTTGCGGCCCGAAAAGCGACGGCGGATTGATGTCGACTCGGAACACCGGTCGTAGCAAGGGGTGCGGCCCAGGGTCTCCGACAGGCCTCCTAAAAAGTACCCAGGGGCGGAGTAGCCGGCTCACCGCATGGACATTGACATTGACAACAAGGACATGGCCGTCTCTACGTGCACGTGAGCTGCGTCCTCCGGTCTTGTTCACTCACTCGCTCATGTCTCCCTCCTCCTCCGCCTCCTCCTCCTCGTTGTCGTCGTACTGGACCCAGGTGCTGCCGCCACGCTCAGAGCTCTGGTAGGACCGCTCTCCCCTTCCTCAATATCGTCAAAAGGTATTTATATACACTCCTCATCACGCTCACCTCGTCCTCACCCCTCCCTATCCAGGCCCCTTCTCTCCTAAAGTCAACAAACGCTGCTGCATATACTGCTCTCAGTCTATCACAGGCCGTATAAACGGCGCAGACCCATGGTACCACCCCATCTGTTTCCGCCGCGTCTTCAGCCGTGAAGTCGTCCGAGTGCTTGCCTACCACCGCTCCCAGACCCTCACCCACATACCTGGCTTGACCAGCTCATCCTCTGCACGACCGAACACCTTGAGACCGCACTCATCAACCACCCTCTCCCGCCCGAAGGCCAACGCTATTCTAGCTGGCTCACCTTCCTCAGCGACCGCTTCTTATCACACCTTGACGATGCTTTCCACCCCAAACGCACTCAGTCTGACTCACACGCACAGTCACCCACACATGACCAACGAGAGCCTAGATACTGGCAAGAAGTCCGGTACCTCTGGTGGTCCAGCGCTTCAAGGACAAGCGCAACGGCGAGTGAGCCCGCGGCCTCCCATTTGACCACGACGCCTCCTCACCCGACAGCCAGGGCCAGAATCACGACCCAAACCCATTGGAAGACCTCGGAAACCTCCCTCCCTTCCCCAACATAATGTCAGTCTTCTCCTTTCGTACATCCCCTAAAGCCACTGACCGCATCCCACAGCGCACATACTCTCCTTCTCCCTCTCCCGACCATCCCAACATCCCTCCCCGCGCTCTACACCACCCTCTCTGCCCAGATTGCACCCGCACTCGCTCTGACCGCTACTCTGCTCACCCTCGTCCAGGACTCGATCCAGTCCGACGCCCAGCGCGAGCTCTTCGGCCGCATGTGGGACAAGGCCCTCTCCGACGAGCCTCGTCGTCGCCTGGGCCCGCGTCCGCGACAACTTCTTCGGCAGCGATGACGACGACAGCAATGGTCCCTCCGGCTCCGGCTCCGGCTCCAGCTCTGGCCCGAGCTGCCATGGACTTTGATATGTGAAACGGCTCTGGACTACGCATTGAACTAGTATATCCTATAGCTGTGGTTAGGAACACGACTCATCTCTGCGTCAACCTTGTACAACCCTTGACCTTTGCATTCAGCCATGTTGGTGCATGAATGTCTTTACTGCCTTATTAGTATGTTATATACTTGACAATCTTGGTATCAGAGTGTGTGCTCAAAATGAATGTGATTTCTCATAGGTTGTAGGACAAGTGCTAGAAGGTGATCCCAATGGGAGTGCTCACATTATCGGCCATTTTCTCAATGATACTATTGATTGAGTTGCATTTAAATAGTTGTCCACTGTGCGAATACTAATACAGACACTTCAGGCCCTGTCCACATGACATTCTCCACCCTGAAGTGCTCAGGCTGTCTCAGAATCTCGGGGAGCCTGTGTCAAGGAAGTGCATAGTCAGAGCAGTCCAGGCATGGTAGTCTAGAAGCTCTTTTTGCCAATTCTGCGACTGATGATCCATGGCTATCTTGCATGGTAGAAGTTGATGGTATGCTTTGCCTACCATACTTCCTGGTGCTGACTTCTCAAGTATATATATATTGCCCTGAATTCATCACAGACAAGTTTTTGTTAAACTTAACATCCTGCAGATAGCAGAATGACACTCTACCTCCCATACAATCCACTGGTATTTGTCAAATGCCTGATGCACACTAGACAGAAAAAGCATTGCATTGGGTGATTTATCTGCATTTGCACGGGTCTTGACAAATGGTATAAGATGATTGAAACCACAATCTTCAAGTAGAGTAGTGGTTGCTTTCTGTTATTAAACACATAGTTATCAAAATTGTCAATCTACAATTCACAATTTTTGAAGAGCTATATATAACTACTTACCTTCTCAGTAGCTCCAAGAGCAAATATATGTGCCACTTCAAGTGATACATAATCAATTAAGCGTGCTTGAACTTCAGGACCTATCCCTGTCACACAACAGTATCTATCTCTCTCTCTGACTAGAGTGCGGAGCAGCTTGCTCTGAATCAATATAGGTTATTGAGCATTGTTATGTCACAACACCATAATAATGCACTTACTCTTTGTTTATTGCCATTCTGATCTCTATTCGATGAAATAATATCCTCTATTGTTTCTCTGGTTGTTGGCTTTGGAAAAGCTGATTTGACTACAAGAGGTGCCGGGTTTTCCCTGTTTGCAAAAGCTGGAGTTTGTAATGTTTTACTGAATTTTCCTCTGAAGAGAAAGTAATGTCCTGGTCTACAGCTTTCCATGCTGGATCGATGTATATGGAAGGTGTCACAGAGATCCTGAGAGTTATGAAAGATTCTACTCTGGGCCATAGCAGCATCAGGATACCGTCCTAATATAGTTTGGGGGTCCCATTGTTCAAGAGTTGAAGGAGCCTGAAGATGAGATCCAGGTTGATTTTTGTCAATATTTTTACGAGGGCCCCACTCTAGTAGAAGCCACTGATAGTATATCTCAGATGGCTCTGTTTAAGTATTGTTGCAACAATTGATTTGTTAACTTTGGATTGTTGATATACAGCATAAGAAACATACCACTTGGATCATCATGCTGGAACATATAATCTAACCACTGATATAGTGTTTGATATGTAACCTGATTGTCATGATTATAGAAGCCTGAAAATACTCATCAAGCTAATGCAGAGTTTACTATTAAGAATCTTACATACCTGCCAAAAGGTAAAGTATGACTTTATCTTCTGGAGCAGCAAATTCTTGAAATTCACTTGCCCAGATATGGACATTACGCTGATCTTCATTGTGATATTTTGGGGGGTCTGAAGTAATAGTATAGTCAACAGTGACTGTAACAGGCATTGTAGCAGAGTGTAATGTGGTAGTTGGTTTGGGGTTGATTCAATAGAGGATCAGAGAAGGTCATATTTATACAGACAGAGCATAGTGTTTGATTAGAATGTAACTTTTATTATGCAGGGTACCATAGTGATAATATGAATGATATGTGTGAAACAATTGAGCTTGTGGGTGATGGTTATTGTTAGTAGGGGATTGATGTCCAATCCTGAGAACTGTTACAACCTACCCTTACTTCTGACCAGTATCGTCTTGTTCCTTACCATTTCGTCGCGTCCTCTGTCCCTTGTCGTCATCCTGCTTACTCTTCGTCTTCCCGCATGCATCATTCGTCTTTTTGTCATCGCCTTTACATATGCTCAATCATCTTTACTATCTATATCTCCTCACTCAGTCAGCCTATCTATATATAAACCCAGATCTGTCAGCTTAGCTATATATAACCCCGGCTCAGTCATCCGCAGCCTCATGACTCCGTTCCTATGGTACTGCCACGACACTATACCGTTTATGGCAGGATACATTGTACTATATATAATAGCCGAGGTTTCCATCAAGGAACCCCAGCTTCGATCTCCTCGTTTACCTAAACTGTACCATCAGACTTCCGAATAGAACAGTGTTCTATTCACTCTTCACATCTTTGCGACATCTCACTGCGCGCTCGAAGGCCGTAGCATCCCTCGCTTAGACCGATCTTAACATTAGATCGAAGCTCTGGATTCCTCACCCACCGACTGTGCAAGGACAAGTCTCCGAAGGAGAGTAGCTCAAACGCTACAATCCGCAACACACAGGATCAGCAGAAGGCTCAACATATCAACAGGAAGCCAGTCGGGATTCTTAGGCACGGTCATAGACGAAAGAACCCCGGACATCAGGGCACGGACAATAGAAGAAGAAGAATGGACCCTAGCCGAAGAATCCACACGCGGAATCTTTACCGAAAGAAGCATCAGAACTTCAAGCTCCGGAAACTCAGTACCCACTATCTACGATTGGGAGTGGTTGGAAAACCAGATCCGTCTTGTCCAGCATAACGCCCAGATTCTGGAAAGCTACGTGCGACAACACCCAGAAATAGACGGCCAAACAGGAGTAGAATTGCGATACGTAGCCTATCACGCTTTGGAAGCACACCGATACATTTACGGTCATTTCCAATATCTGCCAGCCCTATTTCCCAGCCCAACGTTTCACGCTTGGCTCGAATCACGAATTGTAGATCTCCGGAACATCATTGATCTAACCGACACTCATCTTCCTAGAAGAGAAGACCACCTGTTATTCCCTCGCTACCAAGAACTCGTCGCTGCTCGAAACCTACTCATTGAGTGGGAACATAACACTCCTATCCATCCCCATCAACATTAGTGGATGAGTTGGGTAACAAACCTAACGTGCAATCAGAAGCTACATCAATATAACAGAGGCACAACCAAAGACGTCTATTACAATATCAGGAACGCGGAGTGGGGAACCTGCAAATACCAACCCTGCCCGAACAGATTCCTACAAGGACCACCACTTCCTGAGGGAGTTCGGTTAGCTTACTTCGAACCCACCAAGGACAACCAACCAAGCGGAACGAAATACGTAAGGCCCGCACCAAGGGTAATATCCAGAAATCGTACTCCAGCACCAACCCTGGAAAGACCAAACGTACCACTTCCCATCGCTAATACACCAGAAATCAGAAAACCATCACTACCCAAACCAGAACCACAAGCGGAAGAACCTCCCACGGTAGGAGAACCAGCCGAAGGGAACTCTTCTTCAGAAGAATCAGACAGGGAAGCAGAAACTATCATTATCCAACCAACAAATCCCACGCTAGTACCCGAGATGTCGGCAACATATTCCATCTCATCACTGGTACGGCACGCATCAGGAGAATCATCACAACCGGAAGTAGAACCACGCGGATTACTGGCCGCGGCTGCCGAAGAAGTAAGGCAAACAAGGGCAAGACTGGATCGAGAAGACGAAGAAGAACTTAGAGAATGGCGAGAAGGACAACGACATCCAGAAGGGTCAGGAGGCCCTGGAGGTCCAGGGGGACCTCATGGACCAGGAGGTCCCGAAGACCCAGAAGGCCCTGGCGGACCTCAAGACCCAGAAGGCCCTGGCGGACCCCAAGGCCCAGGAGGTCCTGGAGAACCAGATGAAGACCCATCAGATGATGGCATTGGCGGCAACAAAGACCAATTTGTCATTCCCAAAATAGCCGGCAAAGCTCGGGTCAAAGAACCGAGACTATTTGAAGGGAAAAGGGAAGAAGCGCGGCAGTTCCTGCGAGACCTGTACCTTCTATTTGAAGGAAGGCCAAGCAATTATGTCACTGATCGTGCCAGAATTGTCACGGCACTTTCATATATCGGCGGAAAGGCGGAATGGTGGGTCGACACCCTGGTACGGGTCGCCCAGGAAAAGAAGGCCAATGGAATTCCCAAAGGACTGGGAACATGGGAAGCTTTTGAAAACCGATTCCTTGCGGTTTTTGCACCAATCGAGGAAAAAGCGGTAGCATCAGTTCAACTCACGAATCTCAAATTCCACGACTACAAGATCATTGATGAGTTCCATGCGGAATTTGTGCGACTTAGCCAGCTAGCCGATATTAAAGAAGACACGGCACTGCTAGCAATTTATCAACTCAAACTCCCACATTATCTCCGACAACAAGTGGCGCTCATCCATCCAAGAGTTCAAACCATAACTGATTGGTTTGATCGAGTCACGGAATTGCAACACTCCTATACTCGAAACCTGGCTATAGACGAAGTCCAGGGAAGCCGAAGAATAAGAACAGGGACGGAACGCAACACCAATTTTAGGGGAAGGTTTACGAGAAACCCCACCGTCCGAGCAATTACTACTAATCGGCTAGACCAGAAGATGCGCAAAGATCTCATGCAACGTAATGCGTGCTTCTATTGCCGAGAAGAAGGACATCGAGCGGCACAATGCCCGAAGAAGAAGAAGGTTCCCGATCAGAAAGCTAGGGTCATGGAAGAAGAAGAACTGACGGAAGAAGCTTATATCGAGGCCATTGATTTGGAATCAATGGACTATAATGAGGCGGATTTTTGACAGGATGACTCGCCCCGACGCCGGGATCGTCTGAAATCTGGGACTATACTATTTCCTTTGTAACCATTGGCGAATCAAGAAAATCAGCATATCTACTAACCGGTTACATTGAAAACGGCCCCAAAGTCGTCGTAATCAAGGCCTTGTTTGACTCAGGAGCCGATGCAACGATCATCAACCAACGAATCATTGATCAATATCAATTACCTACAACTCGGCTGCCTTACCCAATCCAATTTTGGAATGCGGACAATAGCATTAACACCATTGGAACAGTAACTCATCGACTGGAAACCAACTTTATTATTCGAGGTCACAGTCTACCTACCAACTTCTATGTTGCCAATCTCGGAAGGGATGATGCCATATTAGGGGTACCATGGATCAAAAGGTACAATCCCCAAGTAAACTGGACCACCGGTATCTTCCAATTCGACTCCAAATTGGTCAAAAAACAACAGATGATCCGCGATTATCAGAAGAAGCATAAACTACCTCCAGGAGTACCCATGTGGGGATTGGGAACAACCTCCATTTCCGAATCACAAGATGGAGTAATAGCCTATATCCAAATTGAGGCATGGGAAGAGGAAGACCGATGGAGTCAATCCGGAAGCGCAACTATTGGGAAACTATGGAAGAAGCAAAACCAGGCTAGCCTGTTCATTAACCAAGTCACCAAAGCAACGGAACTGGCCGTTCAAGCGATGCAAAACAATAAACCAAGCAGACGCGCTGTCAAGAAGAGCTGATCATGATCCGGGAAATCATGACAACGAAGAAGTAACCTTGCTACCTAACGAATTATTTGTCAACAGCATCAATATCAAACTACAAGAAAGAATTCGGGATACGACATCAAGGGATTATATAGTTATGGAATCTACAAACAACATGTGGCATCTCAAGAAGAAGCCACTGATAGGCAGCAACAAAGACTGGAAAATGGACGACGGCATCGTGATGTTTAAGGGGAGGGTATATGTACCACCAAATCTTGATCTCCAACAAGAAGTGGTCAGACTGCATCACGATCCCACAGTAATGGGACATCCAGGCATTTAGAAAACATACGAACTAGCATCAAGAGAATACTGGTGGCCGGATATGCGCCAATTCGTGACCCAATATGTCAAGGGATGTGCGACGTGTCAAACAGCAAAAGTTAACACACACCCTACCAAAGCTGGACTAATGCCAATTCCACCTGCACACAATCTTCGACCATTCAGTACGATCACCATGGACTACGTCACAGCTCTACCAGAATCCAATGGCTTCGATGCAATACAAGTGGTAGTTGACCATGATGTAACTAAAGCTATTGTGTTGACAGCATGCACCAAAGAAACCAGTGCCATGGACACAGCCAAGATGCTGGAGCAAGATGTATACAAACGATTTGGTTTACCGGACCGAATCATCTCTGATAGAGGCCCTCAATTCATTTCACAAGCATACCAAGAATTGAATATCCTAATTGGAGTAAAAGGAGTATTGAGCACATCACACCATCCACAAACTAATGGCCAGTCGGAAAGAACGATACAAGAAATAGGGGTTGCATTGCGGATATATTGCGGAAACTACCTGGATACATGGAGCGACAAATTAGCGCAATTCGAATTTGCACACAATCACTGCACTCATTCAGTCACCCATCAATCACCATTCGAATTACTCATGGGATATCAACCGAAGGCCATACCAACGACCAAGCCAGCAGTGAAACACCCTAGCATGGAGGAAAGATTAGCCGACCTGCAGGAACAACGTAAACAAGCTCTGGCAAGCCATGACAAAGCCAATCTAGCCATGGCCAAACGATATGCAGGGGGCAACTATGAGTTCAAAAAAGGAGACAAAGTCTACCTTGAATCCACAAATCTCAAATTACCGTACCTGAATCGGAAACTAGCACCAAAACGAGAAGGACCCTTTATAATCGACGACGTAATGGGACCTGTCACAGTGCGACTTCGATTACCTAAATCATGGAAGATCCACCCAGTGTTCCATGTGGCATTACTCACCCCATATCACGAAACAGTGGAACACGGGCCAAATTACCAATCCCCGCCACCTGAGATAATTGGCAGAGAAGAAGAATGGGAAATAGAAGCGATCATTAATCATCGGAAGCCGGCCAGAGGCGGAGTCCAATACTTAGTCACATGGAAGGGTCAGCCTTCTTACGAAAACCAGTGGCTACGGGAAAAGGACCTCAAACATGCACAAACAATCCTAAAAGCCTATAAAAGACGACACAGAATGGCTTGAACGAAACCATGTCCCACTTTTCTTTTCCACCTACCATTCCGGGTGAACTCCAATACCCTGACTATGACGCCCCCCCAAGTCCTCCTTATAATCCTACTCCTCTTCCCCCTCCAACAAGCCCTCGATATTTCCCTACGTCCCCAGAGCCCTCAACCTTTACAGCCCCCCGTCTTCCCACAGCCTCTTCTTCCCGTCTCGTCACGGCTCCCCTCCCTACCCGACCTATTCCTATTCATTCTTTTTTATCTGATTTTATACCTCCTCCCCCTTTTCCACCTGTCCTCCCAGCTTCGACCTCTTGCCAACCGAACCCCCATTCCCACTTCAATCCTCCTCCATCTCCAGATCAATTCGTCGACCTCCCCAACCTCGAACGTATCCCCGGCCTCACCATCACTCGCGACCACGATGCCCCACCAGCAACCCCAACAGAACCAGCAACAACCCCAGAACTCCCGCAACCGCCGCCGCAACCGCAACAACCGCCACTGCAACAACAACCACCCCCGTTCTTCCTCCCCCCCGAGTTCTATCGATTCACACACGCACTCGTCCATCTCACGGCAACCGCCCACACCCTCATTTATTCGCTCCAGTCGCAATCTGCTCCCCTCTTACAACCACCTCCCCCGCCCCCAAACTGGGCTGTACAGCAACGGGACTCTCCACGACCGGGTGGGGTGGGTGCTGGCGCACCCGGACTTGGAGGGAACGGTGGAGGCGCGGCTGATCGAATACCCCGCGGCTCTCCGGTGGGTGCAAGCCTATTGGGAGTACGTACACATCGGGCCGGGGATCCAACAAGGGATCCTACTGGCTGAGAATTCGGGGGCAAATCAGAGGCACGTCCTGGCGGCCCTGGAGGACGCCTATGCGCGACTCGTCCGAGTCGCCGAAGACGCGCTGCGGCACCTCACAGTGCACCCCTACATCACTCAGGCGTTGGGGGACTTGCTGCCAAGGAGACCCTGGGGGGGGATCGCCCACGGAAACGTCGTCGACGGGGTGACAAGGATCAACACTCGTCGTCTCCCTCTGAATGATGATGGGTGGAGGTTCCGGAGAACAGATGGAACAAGGCGGCCGCAAACAACGCGACTTGGGAGTCGTTGGGCAGCAACGCGACGAACGTCGAGGTCAACAATGACAACCTCCTAGAACAACACGACGCTCAAACCAACGCCACGTTTCTTGATGGCAATGCAGCGCCGTCAATGGACGACGTCGACCAGGTCTAGTACGCCTCTGGGGACCATCGGCCTTGAGAGGGAGGTAATGTTACAACCTACCCTTACTTCTGACCAGTATCGTCTTGTTTCTTACCATTTCGTCGCGTCCTCTGTCCCTTGTCGTCATCCTGCTTACTCTTCGTCTTCCCGCATGCATCGTTCGTCTTTTTGTCATCGCCTTTACATATGCTTAATCATCTTTACTATCTATATCTCCTCACTCAGTCAGCCTATCTATATATAAACCCAGATCTGTCAGCTTAGCTATATATAACCCCGGCTCAGTCATCCGCAGCCTCATGACTCCGTTCCTATGGTACTGCCACGACACTATATCGTTTATGGCAGGATACATTGTACTATATATAATAGCCGAGGTTTCCATCAAGGAACCCCAGCTTCGATCTCCTCGTTTACCTAAACTGTACCATCAGACTTCCGAATAGAACAGTGTTCTATTCACTCTTCACATCTTTGCGACATCTCACTGCGCGCTCGAAGGCCGTAGCATCCCTCGCTTAGACCGATCTTAACAAGAACTGCCACTTACAAAGGGTCAGAGGTTGTCAAGTTTTAGATGTCTGATTACCTAAGTCAGAGATATACTGTACCATTTTGAACAGTTTGAACAGTCACATGTCACCAGACCCCTAAATGTTTGAAATTTCTTGGATGGTCACCAGTCACAGAGATGACATTCCAATGGGCTCTGTGGGCACTAGAGGCCTCTGGGAACAGCGCATACTCATCTTTTTCCAGCTCTGTATATAGCATTCTATGGCTTGATATGAGTAGCTTCTAGCCATGAAGATTGACCTTACTTGCCCAAGAGCTACTTAGTCTTGATATGCAGGGCCGAACTGGGCTTAATAAACCAGGCTCTGCAGGAGGGCTAGGCCGGTCAGAACTTGAGGTATTGGCAGGGATGTCAGTTGGACGATGCAATATCATGCTCCGGATCAAGTGATGTAGATGTTTTCGAGTAATGTAGATGTCCAACTGCTGCCACTAGCAACGGTGGCAGAGGCCGCTCTCTCACCTTAATTTAGCGAAGCTATAGTACTTGGCACACTGGAATGCAGAGGCGCCAGAGCCACAGCTCAAGGGAGCCTTCTCGGCATGGCGCCAGGTCATCAAGTGGCGCACGTCGCTACTATGAAATACATAGTACGAGAGTGATACACGTTACATTGGTAGTGCAAGCTTGTCTCAGCAGTAGTAAGTACTAGTGAGCCGCCCAGGCCTAAAACTGGTGTTCGAATTCCAGCCTGTACTCGGCCCAAGTCCAGTGCAACGGTCACGGTAGCGGGGCTGAGCGGTGACAAGAGATCATTCTCACCAAAACAAAACCCCGTCTGTAATCATGACATTTGTGTCAGAGTTCCATTTCATCATAATGATGATTCCACACACTGACGAAGTTCAAATCATTCAATTATGCCCATTACGACCTCGGCGCTTGCAGCGATACACCGCCTGCACGGTCGAAATATAATGAAGAAGGCTTGATTGCAGCCTAACGGTCAGCGTAGTACACCAACGTGTTTCACTTCCTCAGGTTACCGGCCGCCGCTAGCGTTCTGCATCCTTTTCGCACCACCCTGCCCAACCCCAGATCTGCCAGAAATGTCAACTTTGAATCCTCAGGGACATGCATATCGTGGTACCGAAGTCGCCCGAGTCCGCGACGCCGACGTCTTCTTGTGGCTCCATCATCACCTGATCGTTGCATGTGAGTCTCATCAGGAAAAGGTCCGGGCTCCGAGGCGCTCTGAGGCGAACTGAGCCGCTCTGACTCAGAACATCTCAGACTATCCCAGAGTTCTGGACCCAGAAGGTTCACTTTCTGGCTCCAGAGCGTCCAAGACGCCGTTCAGTCCGTATCAGACCGACTCAGACAATTCCACTCACTCGATAGGCACTATATCGGGCATTTTATGAACGCGCATACGGGGCTAGGATTCATGGACACTAGGAACTACGGAGGGACGTATACTACCCAACTCGGAGAATGCGGTACTGTATAGAGCGTCGGGACACAGGACGTATATGTAAGTACGCGGAATGTACAGTACAAAGGTGAAACGGCGGATATGAAATGTAATGGAACAAATGTTGAGTAGGGGCAGCCCTTGAGGACCAAGGCAATTGCGGAGAGGGAGGTAGTAGTGATGGGGTTGCGCTGAAGCGTAGCAAGATAGGTGTTTAGGTGGGATTTGTGAGACCTCTGTTGCCCATCAGACACTCGTAGGTTCCTCCAGGGGGGCGTTCACCGAGATCTGCGGGCCCGGTCAAAAATGCGCATATAAGAGGAAAAATTGCACGCACATTGTATGCCGCGGTGGCCCATGTTGTGATACCAGCACCAATCTCGCTCTGAATGAGTTGGAGAGGACACGCACCGAAAACAAAGAGAATCCGTGCTCCTGTGAGCTAACCCTCCAGGCGGAAGTCCTTTCCCATAACAGACTCCGCAACCTGTGCGTGTGAGCAGACATGAGGCTACTGAACATAGGCGAGGAGGAAGGCAGGGGAGACTGACCTAGGCATTCAACCCGTCCGTGAAGCTGGACAGGATCCAGTACTAGCAGCAGACAGGCTGAACACAAGATGACAACGAAGGCGCGAGCTACAAAATGGAGGTTGATGTTGAAGTCCAAGAAGGATGTTCGGAGGGAGGGACGCGTCATCACCAGAGCGGAGATTGAATGGTCCCGGATGTTGCCGCAAGGGAGGAACGAAGACAGACGCTGAGGCTCGAGCCACGACACCAACAGTCTCAGTTCATGCAGGACAAGTGCGTGCATCCGGTCAAGACGGACTCAGACGGACTCAGATGGACCCAGAGAAACTCAGCCAGTAAGTAGAAATCAGTCGCGGCCAGAGCCGATCAGCATATCTCATAACTCCAGTCCGGATCAGTTCCGGACCTTTTCCTGATGCTTGCATATCACCAAAACCTCCTTGTCTATGCCATTGAATGCCCGATTGCTCTCTAACTACGTGATCAGGCTGGAACCATGAGGTGATAACTCCTCGAGTCACAGCACATAGAGTGATCAAATGGCTTGAGCAATCTGCACACCCAGACCTCAAGAGGTTGAAGATAATAGGACTGCGCTCAGTTGAGATTGAGCGGCAACGTCTCTTCAAGTACGCTTCCAAAGAATCAAAAGACTCGACTTCGGCTGTACCTGGTGTACAAGAGCTGCGCCCAGGCGACTACCTGTGCTCCTTTGCAGGTAAGAAGTCGGCAGACATCACATGCGAGAGCATTCTACTAAGTTGTATGCATGCAGCCAACTCGGAGGATTCGCATCGGAACTTGAACTTTGCCGTCGCACGAGCCGGAGCCACTGGGTTCCAACACTTGGGTACAATTGTATCATATCTCAAGAGGTGCCACCGTTACGCTCGGGAGTACACAATGGCTATGGTCAGTATCTCTCCCGATCCGTCCACCCCCAGTACAGTGCTAACCATGTTCCGACGTGTACCACCGTAGACTAACATACCCGAGGATATGAGAGCTGCAGCCTTGCAGCGTGATCGTGGAAGATGCATATTCACTGGTGCAACAGAGGACATCATGGTCGACTGGATCATACCACCCGCTCTGTACAGAGAGGTGCGTGAGGGCGAGCACGAGTACTCAAAGATCATGGCTGACAACTTGGTTGATGACTTGGCTAACAGATCCATGTTATCCGAAGCCCTGAGGCGAACACCCTGCCTCCGGTAGATCATTTCCGTGGCCTTGAAAACCTGGCAACAATGGAGAAGAAAGCTGCCTCATATTTCCACCAGAATGCGTTCAGCGTCGACCTCACGGAGGTACGAGCCCCTGACTGGACTTCACCCAGATTCAGCAACCTACTGACAGAGAATTGCCCAGGGAGACGGTATCATCACTAGATTCACCAAATCAGCGCATGATCTACCGCTTCTCGAACGAGTGACATCTATCGAAAGCTCGCGCTCCGACGGCGGCGAACATGACAGAGTGTATTTCTTCAAGATACACTTTGCCTGGACGTTGCATAGCTCCTTCCATGGTGGCGACATCGGTATTGAAAATATCGTCGAAGATGCTGAAGTCGTACTCAAGGAGATGGAGAACGTCCCAGACGGGGATGAGAAGTGGTTGACATGTATAGGACGGGAGGCCAAGTACATCATCGAGGAAAGGAAGAATGCGGGATACAACGAGGATGATGATTACTATACCGATGAGTATGACTACTAGTCACTTTGTTCGAGTGCTATGTACGAGTATGTGGTCGACGTATTTGACACCCTTGCGACTTGCCACTCACGACTCGCGTCATATTGTTCGTGATATCGCAATATAGGCAGAGCATGTATGTGCAAGCTGAACAGCGCACGCTCGCCGATGACACCACAGAAGACAGCGTGCGGGTACACCTCACCGATCTCCATACCTTCACCCGCACAGAGTGAGCTCCCCAAGATGAATGGACCGGCATTCACTGCGAATGGGAGGGAGTAGAGCACTTCTAGAGACGGAGATGCGCGGAATACATGGCACATGCAGCCGATGTCACCCAGCGCGAGCAGACGGGACGCACACGGAGCAAGAGTATGAGAGAAGGAAAAGAGTTCGTCACATTGCAATGCGTACAAGACAGTGCAGCAGCGTTCCCCCAGCCGGTCTCCTCGCACCACATCGTCCCGCGAACCGTGAAGCAAAACAAGAAACATCCGACGACTCCCTCCGCGTCCACAACCGCTCTCCGCTTTCGTGCCTCGTGGAAGTCGTGTGTCGTGATAGGCGTGTTGTCGCATGGCGCTTTTTAAGCTCTGGTAAGTGTATGTATGGGCGGATGGTGGTGTCGAGGGGAGGTGTCGTGCACGAGGACGAAGACAGGGCTTGAGCGGATTCATGTGGGTAACATTGAGGCGGGCGGGAGTCGGCGAGCACTTGAGGACGGCTGTTTCAACCGATGCACTGCCAGCCGTACTGCACGCACGCTCATTCGCTCTCCTGGATGAGGGCGAGGATCATCCTGCGCAAGCACAGACCAAACACGTCAGCACACGCGTTCGTCACGCAACCGTCCACCACCGTGTTGCGCTTGCGCGCAGGCGAATGACGTAAATGTGGCGAGCGAGCGGGACTGGACACGCACCTGTAGAGGTAGTAGAAGAAGCTGAGGAGGTAGAAACCGAGCTTGATGAAGCTCTCTTTCTTGTGATTCGGGAGCGTGCGGAAGATTTCGGTCGCGTCGTACATGTGGTTCCCACCGCGTATCCTGGACAGGGAAGGTCAGATCAGGCGTACGTCAGCAGTCGTGCGAGCAAGGGCGGGACCAGTCAAGGGCGTAGGGTCCAGTGGTGATTGCGGCGAGCACGATGGAGTCATAGTGTCGGGTCAGATCATAAGGAGAGCAGGAACGTACTTGTTGACGTTGTAGGCGAGTAATGGCGCGTTCAGGAGGAAGGCAAACCATTGACCGGAGATAAGGAAGAGGAGAGCAAGGAAAGCGTGCGCAATGTTCTCAGGTAGGACAAACTGAGGAGGGAAGGGTGTGAGTCAATGGTCATATGCAAGGGCAGGGTACGCACTTGGTTGAGCTTGTTACAGAGGTCTATGGGGTTGATGTAGTCACACTCGAGGTCGGAGAACATGATGATCTGGACGAGGAGTCATATACGCATGAGGCGAGTGATACGCTGTGTGCAATAAGACCTGTACGCACGAAGAAGACCATCGTGAACAAGAGGCCAGCAGCCATGAGGACCGAGAAGAGGAAAAGCCATCCTAGGAGGACGATGAGCGGATGGAGCAGATGGTAGGAAGAGAGCTTACCTGCGCCACCCATCGTGATTTATAGGTCGAAACGATGTGTTCGGGTGTTCGGACGATGGAGACGGCAGTGGGGACGTCGTGAGCGGCGGCGTGGACGGAGGCGAGGGCAGAGAGCAAGGGCAGAGACGAGGACGGAGAGGAACGCGAAGGCCAGCGAGCCTCCTGACGCCCAGTCACGTGAGCCTGTCCGCGTCTGTCCTCCCAACTCGGACTCGCATTCGGTCTCTCTTCGAACGACGACGACGACGACGACGACAACGACGACGACAACGGCGACAACAACGACAACGAACACGACCTGCGCGACATGATAGCCACTCAGCCAAATTCTGGCACACTCGTATCGTCAAGGTCCGTCCAAGTCGTGATGTGATGCACATCATCTCCGGGACACACAGATACTCACTCTGCTCTTGTTAGACCCCGATGATGTTAGGACAACGCTCTAGGCAGTGTTCTGACTGGGGCGCATAGCCAAGGACCACATGCTGTATGGTTCGTGCCTGCTTCCTCTCCGGCGCGAGGCGCTAGAACTCGCTCTCTCTGGCATCCTGGGAAGCACAGCAAGCGATTCACCGCCGTCTGCCATCGCTCTACGACCCATAAGTCATGTCCTTGACCGCCGTCCTAGCATTCCTTGCCCTCTTATCCTCCATGCGACCAACACGACCCTCTCGTCTCTCTCGCGCTCTCGGTACATGAATCTGGTATTCTACGTTTGCCCATGTGAATGACAAACCAGCGTTCACCTTACGTTCATCCTCAGTTCCACTCATCATGCGTTTACTTAACACCAAGACCGGACGTCTCAAACTATTCGACGACCCTGCTCAGCTTCCGCCCTATGCCATCCTCTCCCACGTCTGGCAAAGAGACGAACAGGTCTTCCAGGATGTCGTTCGTCTTTCCGACAAGGACGATCCCCGCTCCTACTTGTCCCCCAAGATCCGCATGGCCTGCATCTTCGCCGAGAAGGAGAGCTTTGAATGGATCTGGATAGACACCTGCTGCATCGACAAGTCCAGTAGCTCAGAACTCCAGGAAGCCATCAACTCCATGTACTCGTGGTATGCCCGCGCAGAAATCTGCTACGCATACATGCATGACGTAGAGGACACACACCCATCCCACCACGACTCCTTCAAGGACAGCGTCTGGTTTCAGCGCGGTTGGACCCTCCAGGAGCTCATTGCTCCTCCTTATGTCGTCTTCCTCTCCCGTGGATGGCATACTCTCGGCACCAAACAGACACTCGCAAACCAGATCGAGCACATCACTACCATCGACTCAGACGTTCTCCTTCGACTTGTTGATCTCGACAAGATCAGTGTTGCCCGCCGCATGTCCTGGGCATCCTCCCGCAGAACCACCCGCGAGGAGGACCGTGCGTACTCTTTGATGGGCATTTTCGGTGTGAACATGCCCACCATCTACGGAGAAGGTCCCCAGGCGTTTATCCGTCTGCAATTGGAAATCCTGAAGCGATGCTCTGATCAGAGCATCTTCGCATGGGGAGATAGGATTGACATTGCAGAGATTCGCAGAGGTGCCATACCGACCCTCATTGATCGCGACTTTGAGCTGCAAACCCCGCGCTCTCTCCTTGCACCCTCTCCGTCGGACTTCGCTCATTCCAGAGACATTCAGCCCGTGACCCTTGACGAGCTTGGAGCTCTGATTGAAATGGAGATTATCCCTCCTGAGCACGTTCATACGAGCTACGGCATGCGCACATCTCTCCCAACTCTGGCTATAGGCATCACCCGGGAACCAGCAGTGTGCATTGCAATTCTGACATGCCAGGACTCGTACGACAACATCATTGTCCTCCTTCTACATCAACGCCTACGAACGCTGAACGCGCCGTATGGTTTCTACCACGTCGGTGCCGACTTGTCGATGGTGTTCGATGATCATTGTACACCAACATTCACGAATTACTATCGAATCGGAAGCGTTTCGCGCCATCTCCTATGTGAAATGAGATCCCAATACCCGTCATGGCTGGGCCAGATGTACATTGAATGTCCGATGACGCCAGCCTCTGCGGCGGTCGCTCCTCGGATATCACCTCCCGTATTCAGTGACAACGGTTCCATCTCGTACGCCTTCTTCTTCCCTGCGTGGGTCTTCAAATGGGGCCGGGTCACTCTAGTGGATGACGAGCAACGCATCGTTCAAGACGAGGACTCGGACGGCTTCATGCTAGAAGTGTCCCCAACAGGTCATCGCAACAGGCGATCCGTCATATTCTCCCAAAACCTCGATCTCGACGGCCCATTATCGCAGCCTGAAGGCTTCCGTCTATCCGTCTGGCTCGACTGCCCTTGCGACAGTTCTCCGCTCCAACACCCCGTCTCCTTCACGGTCGATATGATCATGCCTAGCCCGCGGCACTCTCCAGCGAGCAGCACGCACTCCCACTCCTCGGCGTCCAGTTCTTCACATGCACGACCCAGGTCTCGCAGCCTGAGTGCGATGCTCAAGAACATATCGTTCGCGCAACTTATGCTGCAACGCACCCCCTCTCCAAGTCGATCCGTCTCAGATCTCATTTCGCTTTCTTCCTCCCAATACGGAGACAGCGTTGGAAGTATTGCCAATAGCCTGAGGAATCCCGCCACCGATGTGTACTCGCACATGCATGTGAACGACAGCGATGCCTGGGATACCCCGCTACCCCATGCTTCTACATACCCATCAGGAGACGGTTCAGCACAAGGCACTGATACGCAGCGGCCATGGCAATGCGCCCAACAGCGTACCCACATCCCCACGATAGCCAACCCTGCCATTCTCATGAAGTTCCTCAGCGGGATCGGCTCCGTCGAACTTGCGCTCAAGCGTTGGGAACGATGTCACAGGAGCAAAGCGACGTACGTGTATATCGTCGACCTGAGGATGTTATCCCTTAGGCAACATGATGAGCCTGAGAGGAAATCGTCGTTGCCAACGTACACGACCGGCGTCATCCCTCAGAGCGGCGTCATCCTCTATGACGCTCCGGAGGATGTTGATGCACGAGAACGGTCTGAAAACGCGCTGCAACTAAGTGGGGATTGGCCAATGTCCCCAAGTAAGCTTATCTCCCCCCTCAAATACTTCGTATTCGCTCACCGGTACATCCTCTCACCTAGACTCAATCCAATTCGAATTTGACGGACCTTCGGACGATGAGGCGGACAGTGACTCAGAATATTCACATGTGACCCTGCCCACGTTCCGACATGAGATCTCTCACACGTACCTTCACCTAGGACATGTCCGCAGACATTTGAGTCCCGACCCGCCCTCTCCAGCAACGACGTACTACTCTTTCCCGCCCTCCCCAGTCTCTGTCCCCCAACGCCTCCGCAGCCAGCACGGTTCATTCTCAGAGCAGCCACGCACCAGTTCTCCCCCCACCCGCACCCTCAGTTCTAGTCCCAGCCTCGCTTCCGACCACTCTTTGGACAGCCATTTAGCCCTAACCTCTCACCACCTTCCGACCGCGGAAAACCACCACATCCGGAGGTCACGACCCGAATCCACCCATGGCCACCCTTCTCCATACTCGCACGTTCCCCATTCTTACTCTATCGCCCACGCCCCGCAATCTCCTCACGTCCCCACCTCACCCCTGCCGCTCGCGCCTGACCCGGACGAGATCTCGACGCTCAGCCCGGTTCGCGTCCGCCCGGACTTTGAGTCTGACTTCCCCACTGATGTCGATCGATGGTGGCCGCCAGCCCCAATACCCCCGCTCCTCCGTGACCCGGACTCGGGTGATAGGTTGCCTTGGGCAACCGACGGTCATACTCTCGCACACGCCTTACACTCAGAGAGGGAAGCGGAAGAGGAGGAGGAATTCGACGAGGAAGGGGACGGGAACCCGGAGGCTGCCATTCACGCTCCGATGCCAACCCGGCCCTATACAAATACTCCTCCATACTCTTCCGCATCGCGCGACCAGGTGCCCGCTCGACCCTTGCCGGTCACTCATATTCAAGCCGCGCCTCTCGACTCGAACGAGCTCGGGTTGAACTTTGGGTCCGGATATTTCCTTGGTCGTGACTATACTCTCGGCCACCGACCGATACCAAGTGATTGGTAGCCCTAGGCCATCCCGTCTCTAGACGAGTCTGCCCTACACACGGGCACGCCAGTGACGCCACTACCAGCCATGTAGCACAGATACCCTCAAACTGTCCGTATCGCGCTCAGTATAGGCATATACGTCCTTGTTCTAGGATGCGGATTTCTCGTGCCGGAACTTGAGCTATGACGGATTCGCATTCATGATGCCTCCTTTCGAGCTCAACGGTCCATCCTCGTGCGAATGCTCTTGGGCTTCAGTCAAATCGCACGCCAATTTCTACCACGCATACACTCGCTCCGCCTCGCCAAGCCTGAGCACTCGTCGTAATGATCGTAATGCCACCCTCCAGTCCGACCATGGCAACACTGGCCTCCATAAAACTCGCATCATTCGTTTCTAGCAAAACATAACCACAAACTCGTGAAAGGACAGATGTAGTGAGCAGGGATCAGGATACAGGAGGTACTGGTTCTTCTCTGGGACCGAGCTCGCCACCGTTGCGCATCATACACTCACCACACTTCATCATGGCTACTACCACAACTCAAGCCTACGATGAAATCCATCACATCGATCCCTACGGTTACCCTGGCGGTCATGTCGCCCGCACGGTTTCGCCCGTACAATGGAAGGCCACTGTCGTTCTGGGCTGCTCGTCGAGTCGTACTGGTGTTGGATTATGTCGGGCTCCCCTTACGAGATGGGCAATTCATTTGTAGTATTGTGACAACGTTGACATGAGACCTATACTACTGATAGTCCGCATCCTCAACCGTAGTCCGTCGCCGGTGCGGTGGTACATCGTCACGAAACGACAATCCCGCTTGACTCGAAGAATGTCGTCCAATATGTCCGCAGTGAATCGCGTTTTGTCTGACCACTGGCCACGCCCCTTTCAGAACGCGCAGGTGAAGTCTGTGCAGACCGCGGCTGGATCTGAAGACCTCCAACAGAATGTTAACAGCCGCATCGCGCATAAGATTAGGCGTGACAGACCCGCCGGGGGCGCCCATGGAAATATATATATGGACGCTTCCTATAGCGTTGCAACGCCACTCCCGGATTTCAAGAGTTCAGCGAGTGCATAGCGACAGTAGCAGCATCGCTTGCTGATTCCTCAGGCGATGGGGTCATCAGACTGACGGACAACAGGTACGGGTCAGTCTCAACGGAAAGCGTGACAAGCGAGGGATGCAATATACTCATGGCAGGGCATATGTTAGGAAACGACATGTACTGTCCTCCACCCTTGAGGGCGTCCAAAACGCGCATCAGCGCAGCTTCTGCGTGAACACTCACCTTGAACTTGACTCCGGAGCCCTGTAGACCCTTAACGGGCTCCACATCGAGACCAGACCATGTTGCAAACTTGTCCTTTGAACGGGTTGAAGTACTCCGAGTCCGCGGAGACGACGAGGTCTTCCTTATCAGTGTGGCAATGACTTGGTAAGCATTGAGAGTAGCCATCTCTCGGTCGCTACTCGGGTGCATGAGGTGTTTCGGGCAACTGCGACGGTGACAGAACGTGGTTCAAGCTGGCCGGTGACCGCAACGAATTGGTGTCCACGTGGATGTCAGGGTATATGCGAGTCGAGACCACAGTCCAAGAACACAAAAACCAGCCCGCATGGCTCCTGAGACGGTCGATCCGACGTGGCGTATGTGGAGAGTTGTGGGTAGGACGATATCCCGAGGTATGTCTGTTTCTGTTTCCGATGTCTCGGGCTGAAGCGGAAAGAAGCTGGCCGCAGACGGTGGGGGAGTGTGAGAGCGACAAGTGGTCATCGAGGTTAAGGTGAACCAAGGTGAGCGTCGGTCAGGTCAAATGACAACTGCAGCCGGAGAGCGCCAGCCCGGACAAACCCTCAATCTCAGCAACATGAGCTCCATCCTCGGAAACACAAGTAGCTCTCGCACCCTGAATTTCTAGCAATGACCGCACTGACAACAACAGAGACACAGACTCGTACAAGGACAAACATGTAGGTGAGCGAGAATCGATATCAGAGACACAGAGTACGGAGTTCAGAGACTGGAGTGAGATGGGATGTGTGAGATGTGGACATACGCAGGCAGCGGGAGAGTTAATAGCTAGAGTACTGATACTATATATGCGTATGTTGGTGAATGAGGAGCGGATCGGCGAGGCGTATCCTGTCTGGAGATGGTTCTTACCGTGTCTGGACGAGCTGATATGGGAGAGTATATACGGACGAGGGCACGGAGACGAGGAACATAGGTAGAGACGACAGAAGAGACGTGGGGCATCGCAAGAAGAAAACGGGGAAGAAAGCGACGACGAACGACCGGGGTGACGTCGCGGGGAATAGCGATGACCGTCTGCACGAGATATACCGACGTCCTTCGTCACCCTGTGGTGCGAAAGCATGGACGTGGTACGCGCTCGAAGGCCACGTACAGGAGAAAGGCGACAACTTCAACGGTCGACGTCCATCCTGGCAGAGCCACCGCGCCTGCGGCCCCGTCCTCTACCGCGACTGCGCCCCCCGCGTGGAGGAGCCTGGGTGTACTCTTTGGGGTCGGCGCCTGGGGGGGCTACGAGTACGTGAGCCCTCGAGTCAAAGGCAAGGATCTCATCCGAGCGCAATTTACTGAGCATCGCTGATGAGCCCTTGAGGTCCATTCTAGAAAGGGGTGTCGACTCACGAGCCAGAGTGGTGGTCGTCGGCCATGAGGACGTCGACACTACCCTCGACGAGGGCGGCGCCGATACGTCCGGAAAGGGTCGCATTCACGCCGCCGACGACTTTGACCTCGAGGGTGCGGCCATCTGCAGGCTGTCCGTGGAACTTGGCAACGGCAGTCTGTGCATCCTTCTCATGCTTGTAGGTGAGGCGAACGATTGGTTCTGGCGAAGACGATTGAAGGACGGCTGACGTGATAGGACCGCAGCGTTTGAAGATAGCCTTGAGATAGTTGAGAAGAGGTGATATATGGGGAGGAAAGGACGATACCTCGACGTCTGCAGCGGTGGTGCCCTTTGCTAAACCAGCAACCTGCACGACATTGCCTCGAGAGCTAGCGCCCTTGATGGATAGACCACCTTTCTCTCCGAGAGCATCGCGAAGGGCCTTGTCTGCCATGCCAAAGTTCATCTTCGGGACTTGGGGGGCGTTGGTGAGGCGAGCGACAAGAGAACGCTCTTGATTGTACATGTCGTGTTTCCATGTGTCATTCACGTCCGCTTTTGGAGGACGCTGGTTCTTGTTCTATTGTGAGGGTGAAGACCGGAGGAGAGAATAAAGCGGGAATGAGTAGGTTGTCGATAGGGGACGGATGTATGAGGGGCGCACATAGGGACCGGATGCTGCAGCACGGTTTGACTTTTGGCGTACAGGGCCGACAGAGGGCGCGGCGCCAGGGGGGAGGCTAATGCGGTCGAGGAGAGAAGTCATGGTAGGCGGAGAGGAGGACGAGGAGAAGAAAGCGGTCGAGGTCGTCGCCGTGTTCGACGGCGAGCAAGAAGACGAGAGCAGCGACAACGAGTCTGACGGCCACCGCCACTCTTTGTTTGGTCCTGCTTGCTCTCACAGCCACATGGGCTTCGCGCGACGTTCCCAGTCACGTGTCAGCGCTTCCCTTTGGCGCGGAGTCGACCGTCATCGGGGTAGGATTGGTTTTGGTCGGAGACCAAAAAGCTTGGACCTTAGGGAGGAGGATTGGTCGGACCCCTAATCCAGCCTAACTAAAGACGCTCGACCTGCTAGTCTCGTGACCAGACGTTCGGAGCTCGAAATCTCGGACAAATCCGTGCTCCTGAACGTCTGGAGGCTTTACCCCCGTGACTCCCCGCTTGGTGAGGGCCCGCGTGGCTCAGCGGCAGAGTCGCGTGGAGGGTCCACTGCCCTTGCAGCAGGACCGCGGGTTCGATCCCCGCCGGGCCCACCTTGTTCATGCCGTATTTCCTTCCACCACCATTCCTTATCTCTTCATCTTCAACCATCGATTATCCGGGACCAGCCGAAGAAGACACGTGGGGCCTGCAACGGAGCCGGACCGACCTGATTGCACAGCGCCGCCTGAAAACTGTAGGGCGGAACGCGAAATTGCAAACCCCGCCAACCAGTTTGGGGCGGTGGAATTTGCGAGGAGTGGGAACGCGCGGGTGGATTCCCGTTAGCGTGAGAAATGCAGTTACCACGTTGGGAAGCAAGGCCGTGGAAGCGGAGCGATCAGTGATGACCTATATCCCTTCCCACTCGCGTTTGACGTATATTGCGTATGCGGAGTTCGACGGAGGTTGGGACGCTGGGTATGATTGCGGGGGTATTATGTAATAACAGAAAAGACAGCAGTGTTTGTGCGCTTGTTCGCCTGCCCACTGGATAATAACAAACTATCATCATATCATCATCCCCGCTTGGTGACCGATGTGACTCGCTGGTCGCGTTTGGAGTAAGCACTAACATGGCACTCCTCTATATCTGCGGTTCAACTGTACTGGGAGACGACCTCAGAGGCAAACAGAGTACAACATTAACATGTTTTTGCCTGCCCAGCCAGTCTCCCCCCAATTGGAAGCTTGAGAGGGCCACAGGGAGACATTCAGGCCCTCCCACTACCTGTGGCACTGGCAGTGAGGAGGACTTGAATGTCTCCCCGCCTTAACACTTTTGCAGCCATGAGTTGAGCCAACTGGCTTGCAGTGACACTAAAAGCATCACTGCTGTCAAAGATGGGCCCCTTGCTCAATGTAACTCATATTATTAGGCTACATGGTGAGGGAGAAGCAGCTCGGGGTCATCGGACATTGAGCTGGAATGTCACGGAGGTCACTCAGCGGTCACCAAGGGGGGAGTCACGGGGGTAAAGCCACCAGACGTTCAGGAGCTCGGATTCGCCCGGTTTTTCGAATCCGATTGAAGCTCCGAACGTCTGGTCACGAGACTACCGGGCGGCCGGCGGGCCCACCCCTTGCTACGACCAATTTTCCGGTGAGCCTGCGTCTCTGACATGACTCCTTCGCTCTACGGGTAGTGTATGGGGCAGAATTGTTTTGGTCCATTCTGCCGGCAGATATGGCAGAATGGCAAATGCCGGGCCCGGCAGAATGTGGCAGAAAGGTAAGCGCCTACGAGACGAACAGCGACAGACGGAGTTATTTGCCCTTGTTATTTGGTATAATCCGTTGGTCTTTTGATCTTGCCAGTCATTTTAGTTATATCTCTCGTTGTTTGGCTCAATTGCGACCCCAAAATCACACAGGTGATGTGTGAGTGGTGAGTGAGTCTGGGTGAGTCCGAGCGACAGCCATCCTTATACCAGTTCAAGCGAGAACTGGCAGGGATAATGAATCTAAAGAGCTCGACAATCAAAACTGATAAGATTCTTGGGTCCTAATTGGCGTAATTAGTCCAACCCCCGAGCCTGCACCTTCCATATATGTGCAAGGCGCTTAGCTATCTGCCACTATCTGCCAGGACTGCTCTCCGGCAAAATGACAAATGCCGCTTGGCAAATGCCAGTGGCAGATTGGCAGCATTCTGCCTCGCACACTATCTACGGGCCGCTGGACTCAGATCCCTTGTCTCCCTCTCGGGTTGGCAGCTCGTCCAGGCCAGGCTTTCCGCTTTCTGCACCAGACCTCTGCATTCTGTGCTTCTTGGCTCCATATCCATCATGCCTTCTCTCTTGAATCCCTTCAGGGAGTTACATCTCGCTTTGTGTGGACAAGAGTGTGCTCCAGGCTTTTTGACACCTGTGATTCTCGCTCTTTGTTCCCTCTGTATCAACTTGTCACTTACTCTCTGCCATCCAGCTCACCTCGTTACTTCCTGGCAACGGATCAAAAAGGTCATCTCGGGGAGCTCACTCTGTGCAGGTGAAGGTATGGAAGTCGGTGAAGTGTGTCCGCACACTGTCTTGTCTGGTGTCATCGGTGAGCGTGCGCTGTTCAGCTTGCACATACATGCTCTGCCTATATTGCGATATCACGAACAATATCACGACGGGCAATGGCCAAATCCGCCCTCCTGAACAGGCCGGGGAAATTGCCGATATTGGTCTCCTATTCTGGTCCAGAATATCTTCGGAGATCGTGCCGGAATCTGGATAAGGTGAATAAGTAGCCAATACTAATGTCCCTTTCGGAGTTCCAACTTGTTGTATTCGGCGCTCTGGTGATTTCACCAAAGTATTCTGGCCCGGAACAGGAGACCAATTCCGTCCATATTCCCGGCCTGTTCTGGGGGGTGGCATACGCCATTGCCCGTCGTGTATGACGCCAGTCGTGAGTGGCAAGTCGCAAGGGTGTCAAATACGTCGACCACATACTCGTACATAGCACTCGAACAAAGTGACTAGTAGTCATACTCATCGGTATAGTAATCATCATCCTCGTTGTATCCCACATTCTTCCTTTCCTCGATGATGTACTTGGCCTCCCGTCCTATACATGTCAACCACTTCTCATCCCCGTCTGGGACGTTCTCCATCTCCTTGAGTATGACTTCAGCATCTTCGACGATATTTTCAATACCGATGTCGCCACCATGGAAGGAGCTATGCAACGTCCAGGCAAAGTGTATCTTGAAGAAATACACTCTGTCATGTTCGCCGCCGTCGGAGCGCGAGCTTTCGATAGATGTCACTCGTTCGAGAAGCGGTAGATCATGCGCTGATTTGGTGAATCTAGTGATGATACCGTCTCCCTGGGCAATTCTCTGTCAGTAGGTTGCTGAATCTGGGTGAAGTCCAGTCAGGGGCTCGTACCTCCGTGAGGTCGACGCTGAACGCATTCTGGTGGAAAAACAAGGCGGCTTGTCTCTCCATTGTCGCCAGGTTATCAAGACAACGGAAATGATCTACCTGAGCTTGAGTGTTCGTCTCAGGGCTTCGGATAGCATCAATCTGTTAGCCAAGTCATCAACCAAGTTGTCAGCCATGATCTTTGAGTACTCGTCCTCGCCCTCACGCACGTCTCTGTACAGAGCGGGTGGTATGATCCAGTCGACTATGATGTCCTCTGTTGCACCAGTGAATATGCATCTTCCACGATCACGCTGCAAGGCTGCAGCTCTCATATCCTCGGGTATGTTAGTCTACGGGTCGGAACATGGTCAGCATTGTACTGGGGGTGGACGGATCGGGATAACTACCCACCATGGTCATCGTGTACTCCTGAGCGTAATCGCGGCGCGCCTCGAGATATGATACAATTGTACCTATGTGTTCGAACCCAGTGGCTCCGGCCCTTGCGACGGCATAAGACAAATTCCGATGCGAGTCCTCCGAGTTGGCTGTATGCATACTACTCAGTAGAATGTCATTGCATGTGATGTCTGCCGACTCCTTACCTGCAAAGGAGCACAGGTAGTCGCCTGGGCGCAGCTCTTGTGCACCAGGTATAGCCAAACTCGACTCTTTGGGGGCGTACGTGAAGAGATATTGCCGCTCAATCTCAACTGAGCGCAGTCCTATTATCTTCAACCTCTTGAGGTCTTTGTGTGCAGATTGCTCAAGCCATTTGATCACTCTATGTGCTGTGACTCGAGGAGTTATCACCTCATGGTTCCAGCCTGATCATGTAGTTAGAGAGCAATCGGGCATTTAATGGCATAGACAAGGACATCAGCAAAAATCCCCCGCTCTAATTAGGGCTTACTTAGATCTTAGCGTGAACTTATTGTCCTCTCGTCACTAACTGGCAATTCAATGCGAACCAATTGGTCTCAGGCCCCACTCAGCTGTCTCAATGAGATATTCGGACTCTCCTTACATTTTATGTACTCAACCATATCCACTTCAGTGTCGTTGCGGCAGTCACATTCATGCCTGCGCAGGGAAAAGAAATGGATAGTACACTATTTGCTGGGGGAGGACAACACTTTGTAAAGTCCCTGCTCGGGTTACCACACTGCAAACAGTCCTTCAGACACATGCATGGCCTGTCCAGGATCCCGCATGAAGGCGGATCAAACTCGTGCCCAAACCTCAGAACCACGGCTCCAAGCATACATACCTGAGCCTGAAGCAAGTCGTGAGCGCGGCAGTGCACACGAACCCGGCGCTACATAGCTGGCTAAGCCCGGACGCAGTGATGGTGTTCGTGATCTTCCCAGCGGAGGAAGCGAGACACGTTGCCCTGCGGCGTGTGTCCATAAATTGGTAGCTACGAGTGCGACTGTCTGAGGGAGGAGCATAGCAGCAACAAGGCGTGCAATAAGACGAGCGTCGATCCAAGATGGTGTGGGAATATCTGACTAAGCCGCCCCGCTGACGTGTCCCCTCTGGTCTCACATTGACACTTCGCCTCGTACTACGATGACCTCGCACTCGTCATCGCCGCCATCCTCGCTTCTCTTTACTTGCACGACATCCAACGGGCGACTTGTCAAGTATGGTCGCTACTGGGCTCAGCAGCTCGTCAAGTACACGACCATCGTTAACCGTATCATCGCCATTGAGGAGCTCGTGACACTCCGCACCTACGGCTCCCTGTGGGCTGAGGATGTAGCCCGCGCCACCTCTTCCCGTGCTGAGAACCAGGACGTTATTGGTATCTGCGTGTGGGGGCCATTGGTGAGTGCGTCCCCGCATCGAGCTCCTCGACTTCAAGCCTTTCAATCTCGTAGATGAGCAGGGTGCCGATCTCAGCTACTCGAGGAGCCCTCACGCAAGCCCAAGCGCGTTGCCAGTATCATCACTAAGCCCCACATGCGCAATCAGACCTTGAGACTGACTTGTCGCCAAGGTGAGATCAATGGCATCAACTTCATTGGTGTTCCCGCCATCTTTGACCCCCTTCGTGGCACCTTTGACCCCGACACCAGGCAGACCATGGACGACGCTATGGCCCTCGGCATCAAGGTCAAGATAGTTACTCACATACGGTCTCCTCGATAGGAGGTTGTGCCATGTGGTCAGTCCCGATCGTTTCCGTGTCTAGGCTCTCGTTTTACACGTTTTACCATCACTGTCGGCAGGACATCTATGCTCTTTATGACGCTTGACCCCGCCCAATTGCATCTTTGATGACTTCCTCCCGATCACCGCATCTCAGGAAGGACGTCAATGTGTGCACACTACTTGACCTCATGACGGTTGTATCTTCTGGTTGCGCCTGGTACGTCCATGCAACTGCAATTCAACGTGTCCTGGGCCTGATCCCCGCCATTGTCTCTTCAGGGATGTCTTCCATAGCGTATCACACCCACTATCTTGCCCGCTGTGTTCAGAGACCAGGTGTGTAGGCATCACGCTTATGACCATATTGTTGACCGGTGCTGACTGTGTTCACTCTTGCCACAGCTCTGTAGTGAACGTCTTCCTCCAAAGTGGGTCAGTGATCATCCGGTGAGCTTCCACCGCTATATACATGTTGTACATATCTGCCCTCTCTTGTAGTAGTTAGCTGAATATATGCATATTCACTGGATATCTGACATATGCGTGATGAGTGGAATGACGAGGAGACACCTAAATGCCATCTAATGGCGTCCTTATGCTCGTTAATTAGAAGGGATTTAACTTTTGAGATATAATTGATCTAATCGATCCAAATCCCCTTATTATGTCTCATCATATATTGATTAGATCTTATTAGGAGGGGGGATTTTTCCTGATGGAGGTGCTGGCAAGACTCACATGCAACGATCAGATCATCCTGCAGCCACAAGAAGACGTCGGCGTTGCGGACTCGAGCGACTTCGGTACCACGATATGCGTGTCCTTCAGGTTGTGTGAGTGACATTCTTGACAACGGCATGGACTGGGGGGAAGTTGTGTGAAGCGAGCGCTGTCAGCTCATGATTCATCTTTGATTTACGTGTCACGAGCGGTGGGCGAGGATACAAACAAATCTCGCTGGCTGAAGGCGCGGTCATGATTGAATATTGATGTCTGGGGCCTGAAGCTGGAGCGTGAGGCTTGGACGAGTAGTAGTGGCGTGTATGTACTGACAGAGAGCCAGGCGTTGAACTTTAGTGTCGCAATACGATTTTTTGGCGCTGGAGGCAATTGTTCTCTACCTCGATGTCCGATATACGCTATCGCACTCATATTCCACTGGTACCATCTGAAACTAGCTTCTTCTCGCTTCAGCCCCAGAAGTCTGAATTCGACGCGGAATTACACCGGGATATCGTTCTACTCACGACTCTTTTGAAGGATGTACGCTACGGCAAAGCAACCGTTTTGGACGTGACGCAGCCTGGTCTTTCTGCTACCGAAGTCTGGTCTCATATCGCATATGCTCTTAATCCTGGAGCCGAGAGCGATATGTATGGAAACGAACTCGGAGTTGCGGTCACCGGCCAGCTGGAGCCACGATCTGTCACCATCACGGTCGCCGGAAACACTTCAGTCGAGCACAGCACTCATGCAGGCAAGCTACCTATAGATGTCGACGAGGTTGCGTTGGAGAAATCAAAGTATGTTTATACTGAGATATTTGGGAAGCTTGACGAACCTCCGTCAGTAGAGTCATCTCATGATCGTGTTAGCTTTCAGCTGATCTGATAATGCATATAGGCCTCAGAAGTTCGAGTTTGAGGAACACCTCAAGGATGTTATGTCCATCATATCGTTTGCTCTGCGTACGCGTCCGACGGATTCAAACGCGGATGCACTATACAACACGTTCTATCATTTCGTCGTTGCACGGTGCTACCGCAAGCTCTTCGCGCGTTTACAGACCCAGAAGGAGTATCTCTTATGTAATATGGGAACAACATCCTCTTGTAGCTCTACGGGACTTCTACACGGCCCCAAGGTCGGCGAGTTCGCAAGGGTCTTCCGCATCGTCCGCCGACGCCTCACAGCCTCTTTCCACCTCTGCGGATGCGTCGGCGGCCCCTGTGGTTGAACAACCGCTCACGCCTGGGAGTGCAGAGGCTTCTGTGTCTGTCACGCTTCGCCACTCAGGCTGGTACAAACCCCTTCTCGACTCGCACGGGATTACCCCAGACAACACATCAACCCCAGGAGTAGTTCGGTACACAGTCTCTTCATCCACGGCGCCAGCGTGGGCTCGACTTCTACATGAATGCTACGCAATAATGGTTGCGACACTGGCAACGGAGGACGGCAAGGATGCGCGGTGGCCTAATCCCTCAGAGCGACAACTGCTCCGCCAGGCTTTAGCTATGTTGGACGATTCCTTGGATTTGGGCATTGTGGCCTACCTATTCGTGGACGAGCTTGTCGAAACATTGGACGGACAATATGAGAAGATGATGAAGGAAAGACCTAGACCGCGATTGGCTAGTACGTGATCTAACAATCTGCCGGTCTGCTCAAATACTTACCCAAAGCATTTAGGGGCCACAACAAAGGCAACGCAACAAGATGTCGAGACCGACTTTGGGTATGAACTCGAAGGTATGCATGAATCATGAATCGTGTCTCGCGGTGAATGCCTTTCTCATGTCTCGTCATAAGCCGATGACTTGCAGGCAAACGATCAGGAAGACATCCGACGGCACATCATACGTCATCTCAAGGCACTCGTCATCCCGCTCAGGGCCTCTTCCAGCATCGTTCGAACATGTCTCGCCCTACCGAGAGAGATCGCTACTCTGAACGTTCACCGAGTCATCGTCACGCCTGACACAAAAGGCCTCGTCATCTCCGGAGACTACTTCGACCGCTTCACAGACGAATTCGCGACGTGGTCTGGTCTCGATATGGAGCTCGTGAAACGCGCTCTGAACGATCTTCAGGGTCCCGCGGTCAAGCTCAAGGCGAGTGTTCACGCAGAAGCTGCGTTGATGCGCGTTCTGCACGCCCTCAAGGGTGGAAGAGAGTCCATGTCGCTGCCTGAGATATGCCCTGTGAGTGACTCAAATCCCTCCGAGAGCATTGTCAAGCTTTCCGTTGAGACTTACTCATAGTGGCTGCTTTACAGTATAATGAACCCATAGCAATAGGAGTCAGCGAGCGATGCTGCTACATATTGTTGCTATTTGCTTGCTGAAGTCTTGATCCCTGGCAGTGGCATTGCAGCGAAGAAAGGGTCCCTCCTGGGTGGAACGCACGGATTCATATTTCCGTGGGCACCTCCGGCGGGTCTGCCGCGCGACACCTTGTGCGAGATGCGGACGAGGCTGTTGAACGTTCTGCTAGACGTCTTTAGGTCTAGCCGAATCGGGCCTCGGTCTGCACAAACTTCACCTACGAGGTCTTACATTGAAAGCGACGATAGAATCCCGATCCCTGATGCGTTATTCACTCCGGAATTCACTGCGGCCACATGGGACGTCTGATGCCCGAGTCGACCGGCCATAGCGTCTTACGGGTATGCATGTACACGCTCATTCGCGCCCCTGGCGGAATCAACACCAGTCTTCGGCTCCCGGACTCCCTCTATCCTCTCTGTCAGCCCCGTCTGTCTCTGCTCGGTCTCCCGACCCGCCCGTTACACCTCTCATGTCAATCTATGTCGTCAAAGTACAATTGCCCGTCTCGTGAGAAATGCCCGACATTGTCACTGCTAGCTATAGTATGAGAGGCCGAGAAGGGCGGTGGCCCGGGGGAAGCCCTCCCGATGTTGGGCAGACGAAACCGTGCCGACCAGACTGCTGAAGGGACGGCTCATACTCTCTGTCGGCTTGAAGCTGTGATAGCAGGGACGACCCCCTCTCTGGGTGCAATACCTTTCACGCATATGCGACGAGGCCATAGAGCTTGATCAAAGGACTCACGGCCTGAGGATCACAGAGATTGAAATGTCAGAGGGAAGCTAGCGCTGGGAAGAGGGTCGGACACAGCACAGAAGACTTTTATGTGACTAGTCGTTGTCGTCGGAATAGTAGCAGTCCTCATCAGTATGGGAGTCGTAGTACTCGTCATCGTCATCGTTTGTCCCTTTCTTCCTTTCCTCGAGGATGTACTTGGCCTCCCGTCCTATACACGTCATCCACTTCTCATCCCCGTCTGGGACGTTCTCCATCTCCTTGAGTACGACTTCAGCATCTTCGACGATATTTTCAATACCGATGTCGCCACCATGGAAGGAGCTATGCAACGTCCAGGCAAAGTGTATCTTGAAGAAATACACTCTGTCATGTTCGCCGCCGTCGGAGCGCGAGCTTTCGATAGATGTCACTCGTTCGAGAAGCGGTAGATCATGCGCTGATTTGGTGAATCTAGTGATGATACCGTCTCCCTGGGCAATTCTCTGTCAGTAGGTTGCTGAATCTGGGTGAAGTCCAGTCAGGGGCTCGTACCTCCGTGAGGTCGACGCTGAACGCATTCTGGTGGAAAAACAAGGCGGCTTGTCTCTCCATTGTCGCCAGGTTATCAAGACAACGGAAATGATCTACCTGAGCTTGAGTGTTCGTCTCAGGGCTTCGGATAGCATCAATCTGTTAGCCAAGTCATCAACCAAGTTGTCAGCCATGATCTTTGAGTACTCGTCCTCGCCCTCACGCACGTCTCTGTACAGAGCGGGTGGTATGATCCAGTCGACTATGATGTCCTCTGTTGCACCAGTGAATATGCATCTTCCACGATCACGCTGCAAGGCTGCAGCTCTCATATCCTCGGGTATGTTGATCTACGGTGGTACACGTCGGAACATGGTTAGCACTGTATTAGGGGTGGAGGGATCGGGAGAGATACCGACCATAGACATTGTGTACTCCAGTGCGTAACTGCAGAGCTGCTCGAGATATGATACAATTGTACCCAAATGTTCGAACCCAGTGGCTCCGGCCCTTGCGACGGCATAAGACAAATTCCGATGCGAGTCCTCTGAGTTGGCTGTATGCATACAACTCAGTAGAACGTTCTCGCATGTGATGTCTGCCGACTTCTTACCTGCAAAGGAGCACAGGTAGTCGCCTGGATGCAGCTCTTGTGCACCGGGTACAGCCCAACTCGAGTCTCTCAATTTTTTGGGGGCGTACGTGAAGAGATATTGCCGCTCAATCTTCACTGAGCGCAGTCCTATCATCTTCAACCCGTACAGGTCTCTGTGCGCAGATTGCTCGAGCCATTTTTTCACTCTATGTCCTGTGACTCGAGGAGTTATCACCTCATGGTTCCAGCCTGATCATGTAGTTAGAGAGCAATCGGGCATTTAATGGCGTAGACAAGGAGGTGCTGGTGACATGCAAGACTCACATGCAACGATCAGGCGATCATGCAGCCACAAGAAGACGTCGGCGTTGCGGACTCGAGCGACTTCGGTACCACGATATGCGTGTCCCTCAGGCTGCAAATACGACATTTCTAGGAGAGGAGTGGCAGAGATTGCGGCTCGTGGTAGGTGGAGGAGTCGTGAGCAGACGAGCGCTGGCAGCTCATGGTTCGTCCTGGACTTACGTGTCACGAACAACGGGCCTTGATTATCTGGGGACGTACCGTGTACTGGTTTGATGCCTCACAACGTAATTCACGCGTTCATACATGTCAAGGTCCGTGAAAGTCTACTTCTATCTCTACATAAGCTACTTGGTATCCTTTGAACCTGAACCTGAACCTGGATTTGAACTCGAGCCAGGACCACTGCCGTCGTCATCATCGCTGCCGAAGAGGTTGTCGCGGACGCGGGCCCAGGCGACGACGAGGAGCTTGCGGGGCTCGTCGGAGAGGGCCTTGTCCCACATGCGGCCGAGGAGCTCGCGCTGGGCGCCGGACTGGATCGAGTCCTGGACGAGGGTGAGCAGGGTGGCGGTCGGGGCGAGTGCGGGTGCGATCTGGGCGGAGAGGGTGGTGTAGAGCGCGGGGAGGGATGTTGGGATGGTCGGGAGGGGGAGGAGGAGTGTGTGTGCGCTGCGGGATGCGGTCAGTGGCTTTCGGAGATGTACGAAAGGAAAAGACTGACGTTATGTCGGGGAAGGGAGGGAGGTTTCCGAGGTCTTCGAACGGGTTTGGGTCGTGATTCTGGCCCTGGCTGTCGGGTGAGGGCGCGTCGTGGTCAAAGGGAAGGCCGCGGGCCCACTCGTCGTTGCGCTTGTCCTTGAAGCGCTGCCACTCGGACTGGGCTTGGAGGTCTTTGCGCATGAGGTCGAGCTTCTCTTGTGCGGCCCAGCGGGAGGTGGACCACCAGAGGTACCAGCCTTCTTGCCAGTACCTGAGATCTCGTTGGTCGTGTGTGGCTGAGTGTGCGTGTGAGACGGACGGGGTGGGATCGGGGTGGAGAGCATCGTCGGGGTGTGAGGAGAAGCGATCGCCGAGGAGGAAGGTGAGCCAGCTAGAATAGCGTTGACCTTCGGGCGGGAGAGGGTGGTTGATGGGGGCGGTCTCGAGGTGTTCTGTCGTGCGGAGGACAGGCTTGGTCGCGCCGGGGATGTGAGTGAGGGACTGGGAGCGGTGGTGGGCGAGTACTCGGACAACTTCGTGGCTGAAGACGCGGCGGAAACAGATGGAGCGGCACCACGGGTCTGCGCCGTTGATACGGCCTGTTATGGACTGAGAGCAGTATGTGAAGCAGCGTTCGTCGACTTTGGGAGAGAAGGGGCCTGAACGGGGAGGTGAGATGAGGAGAGGAGAGGTAGATGCGGGTATGTATACCTTTCGGGGGACGGACGATCTTGAGAGAGGGAAGACGGTCCCACCAGAGCTCTGAGCCTGGCGGCGGCGGCTCCTGGGCCTGGTACGAGGACGAGGAGGAGGGAGACATGAGCGAGTGAGTGAGCGTAGGTGACTGAGGGATGTAGCAGAGGGAGAGGCTGAGGGAGAGGACGCGGCACACGCGCGCCGCCCTTCCGAGGCCTACGCGTCCATCGAGATCTCCAATTGAATCTCCGACCGAACGAGGGCCTTATAGCGCGCCAGGCGAGAAAAAGTGAGACCCTGCAGGTCAGACCGCTCTCTCTCGTCGCGCGGGAGGTCGTCGCAGCGCACGCACAGACGGCAAGGGGGCCAATGTCCGTGCTTGGCCCGCGTCCCCAACGGGCCTCCTTCGCTCTACGCGCCGCCGGACTCGGATCCCTTGTCTCCCTCTCGGGTTGGCAGCTCGTTCAGGCCAGGCTTTCTCCATCAGACCTCTGCATTCTGTGCAAAAAAACGAACGCGTTCGCCTCGCCCAAGGTATGCTCCCGTGCATCCGTTGCTCATACACACAGTCATCCCGTGCGCTCTCGCCCCAAACTCGCTGCGGCTTACTCTCGTCTGCTATTTCTCTCAACGCTCGCTCATTCGTTCGCCGGGACCCAGCTCACCCAGGTGTGTCGTTGCTTCATGGCGCCGTCTTCATGATGCCTTCTTTCTTGAATTTCTTCAGGGAGTTATATCTCGCTCCGTGCAGACGAGACCGTGCTCCAGAATTTTGACACCTCTGATTCTTGCTCTTCCTTCCCTCTATATCAACTTGTCACTCACTCACTGCCATCCAGCCAACCTCGTTACTTCCTGGCGACGGATCAACAAGGCTCCCAATACTGCTTGTATACCTGTCTATCCTTGTCTTCATATGCCATATCAATGAATTGTACTTTCGGAATATGGCAGCATCCCCCATACAGTTGCATGCAGATCAACTGTTGCCTTGCACATCTCGTCCCGCCTGGACGGATTCTGTCTGGTAGATGTGTCCGCATGTATTGGACGGCGAATTGGGCGTGTCGGTTGTCGCGCGCGCGCGTCGGAGATCAATCGGAATATGATTATCAGACGGCACGCCCCAGTCGGAGCGCGAATGAGCAGAGGGCAGCGGTGCGCAGGCTGTACGCAACGACGTCGAGTCCAGTTTGAGACCAGCATCGTTCCCTTGCCCTTCCCTTACGACCACCATGTCCGCACGACGACAGCCTTCCACCACCTCTCTCTCTCAGTTTGCACGAGCTGGCTCTCCTGATCCCGCAAACCGCGGCCTCGACTTCTGCAACTCCTTCTGGGGCCTCGGCGATGGCGGAGTCGAAGTCTTGTTCGCGCGCATGCGCGGAGCGATGAGGACCATGGAGGAGCTACGAAACTTTTGGAAAGAGAGGTACGCCCGCTGTCCCTCTCTCATTCCCTCCCCTCACCCTCTATCAAGGGCGAGCATCGAGGAGCAGTACGCGAAACGTCTTGCTGCACTCTCCAAACTCACCCTCGGCAGAGATGAAATCGGGTGAGTACCGTCTATCATCTCCCGCGCACGAGCCATCGTCCGCTGCTCACAGACACACATTCCATCCCAGAGAACTGCGCACATCCCTCGATACCCTTAAGCAGGAGACCGAGAAGCAGGCTCAAGCCCACCAACTCGTCGCACAGTCCCTCAGACAGCATATGGAAGCCCAGGCGACCGAATTCATTGCCAAGCAGCAGCATCACAAGCGCACCTTCCAGGCACAGATCGAGCGCGAATTCAAGACGAAACAGACTCAGGAGGGGTACGTTGCGCGAGCTAGGGAAAAGTACGAGGCCGACTGCATGAAGATCAACTCCTATACCGCCCAGAGCACGCTCATCCAGGGGCGCGACTTGGAGAAGGTCCACATGAAACTCGAACGCGCCCAGCAGACAGTGCAGGCCAACCAGCGCGATTACGCCAACTTTGCACGCGCCCTCCAGGATACGCTGCAGAAGTGGGAACACAGCTGGAAGGCGTTCTGCGACAGTTGCCAGGACCTCGAGGAGGAGCGTATCGAGTTCATGAAGGACAACATGTGGGAGTATGCCAACGAGGTTTCTACGGTTTGTGTCTCTGACGACGAGGTGCGTTTGCCCCTGCCGATGACGCTGACGACAGAGACACTAACAGGTTCGGGCAGTCGTGCGAGAAGCTCCGTCTAGCTCTCGAGCAGCTCGAGATTGAGCGAGACATGGAGAACTTCGTTCGCGGCTATGGCACTGGGAACGCCATACCCGATCCTCCCCCCTTCATCGATTACTCCAGCCCCGACGCGCAACCTGCCTCATCGCAGCGCCCTACCACTCATCCGTCAACATACAGCCGCCAAACCCAGCGACAGCGCCAAGCGCAACAGCAGCTTGAGCAAAGCCATCCGCCCCAGCCTGAGCCCGAAGAAGACCCTGTCAATTACACTGGCGTGGGCGCCGGCAATCGTGCACCAGATCCACAAGTTCAGCGTTCGCAGAACCAGAGCAGAGCGAGCACGCGTGGTCAGGAGGTGCTCCAGCCGCAGCCGCAGGCAAACGGTGCGATCACCAACGGACGTGTCACGCCCAACGTCGGCACCCGCCCAGCGGACCCGCATGCAGACCCAATTGACCCCACGGCGAAGACGATGCTCAAAGTCGGGTCGAACGCGTACGAAGTTGACTTGGGTCGGGATCCTCAGGCACGCCCCGGCCCCCCAGGGGGTAGTGGTTCGACCATGTCGGCTCGTGTCGGCCAGGACGACGATCCACTGGCGCAGCAGATGAAGCAGCTCACGAGAGCAGCCGCGGGCGGTAGCGTACGCAACAGCGGTCAGTGGAACCGTCCCCCTCAGCAACAACAACAGTCCCCTCCTGGTGGATCTGGCTCGCGTGGCGAACCGAACAGTCACCTCTCCTCGCCTACGAAAGCTGCAACCCCGAACCGCGACTATCGCAAGTCGGCAGAGTTCGTCGTCGGCTCGTATCCTGCCCAGGCTCAGCCTGCGCGATCCCGTCCGGCGTCCCCCAATCCACCTACCAACGAGTTCATGAGACCTCCCTCTCAAAATGGTGTACTGCCAAACGCCGGCGTCTCCATCCCGAATGTCCTCAAGGATTACCAGCAGTCGTTCCCTGGAGAACGCAAATCGATCAGTCGCTCGAACAGCCGTTCGAACAGCATCTCTGCCCCGCCAACGCAGGCGTCCAGCATTCGCGGCCGCCCTCTCAGTTCAGAGAGCGGACAGGCAGGTATTGGCGCCAGGGGGAGAAGCACTAGTCCGAACCCGTACCAGCCGCTATCTCGCAGCGCAAGCCCTGCTATGCAAGGGCCGCCGCCTGGAGCCGGGAGCCACAGCAGCTTTGGTCGTCCACCTGCGAACGGTCCGCCCGCTGGTGCTGGTCACGCCCATTCTGGATCTTCAACTCGCCAGGGATCGATCTCCATCCCGCAACAACCATTACATCTGCAGCGGGTGGCTAGTCCCGGCATCGGGATACAGATCGATCCAAACGGACGTGTCATCGCGGACGATATGGCGAACATCTATCAGCGTCCGCCCCAGCAGGGCCCGCCGCCCACGCAGCAGCCGCCGTATGGTGCGCCGCCTCCTCAACAGGCACCGCCACAGACGCAGCAACAGATCCAGCGGAGACCGAGCTTCAACGCCGCTGGACCGAACGGCGCGCCGTATGGCCAGCAGCCTCAGCAGGGATACCCTGGGGCGCCGGTGTACAACGCGCCTCCCCCGCAGCAGCAACCGCCGTACGCTCCCCCACCTCAGCAACCACCGCAAGGGTACGGTGCGCCTCCGTACGGCCAGGCTCCACCCCCACAGCAAGTGTACGGCGGACAGCAGCCTGGGTATGGGCAGCCGCCGCCGCCTCAAGGAGCGATGGTTCAGCGCGGGCCTTCTTTCGGTGCGAATGGGTACTATGCACCGCAGGGAATGCAGCAGCCTCAGCAGCAGCCCCAGCAACAGGCTTATCGGCCGCCCAGCCCGCGCGCGCCGAGTCCTCAGCCACCTGCGAATGCGGCACCACCGCCAACGGGTCAGTACACGGACGACGGCAGGGGGGTGTTGTTCTATGGTACGTCGTTGTCTCGATTCACATGCAGAACGTCAACTGACGCGTAGTCTGTCCTTGACCACTAGTCAAAGCGATGTACAACTACCGGGCGACGATCGACGAGGAGTTCGACTTCCAGGAGGGAGATATCATCGCCGTCACGGCGACACCCGAGGACGGGTGGTGGAGTGGAGAGTTGCTGGACGAGAGTCGGAGACAGCCCGGGAGACACATTTTCCCGAGCAACTTTGTGTGCTTGTTCTGAGCCTTCGTGCGTTGTCCTTTGTCTGCGTATCGCCCCGCTCTCATGTTGTATACCTTCGGTTCGTTAGCAGGTTTGTGTTTCGGAGTTTGTCTACTTCTGATCTGTCTTGAATTCCTTGCGGTCACGCATGTCTTGCAACTGATTTCATCCTACAAGGTCCCACGCTCTTTCCTCCAGCCCTCGCTACTTTTTCGACATTCTCAATCTGCCCATCATCAATCTTTTGCCACCCGTCCTCTCCCTCAACTTGATTTGTTGTTCTGTGCTGTTCGTGTCCCCTCCCTGTGACATGCTCTCATTTGTGTCCTTAGCCCCACGTCGATTGATGGGGATTGCATACCTGTAATTTATTGACATGACTTTTACGCGACTCATGACCCGCAAGGGCATCCCATGGAACATCTCTGATGAGTTGGAAAGCTTCCGTTGCTATGAAGCGGCCCTTTGGCGTAATAGCCCCATTATACACCATTGGGATACCCAAACCACAGTAGACACCGATGCCTCCGACTATATCATCATCGTCTCTCCATTACCACCGGTAATAGAGCAGGATGACTGACTCGACTCGGAGCATATAGATCGATACACAAAACGCATACACTCCTCGCCACGGTGTTCTCAACGACACGGCGGCTTTCGGGTGCCTACGTAACATTCAATTCCAACATTTCCTTGACCAATGAAACGAGTGACTGGTGGGCGAATTGAACGAGGAAGCGAGTCAGCGAGATTATGGTCAGTAGGGGACATACGTTCAAGTATCACACAACGAACCATCCTAAGCATGGTCAAGAGCTGCGCAACCAGCCTTGATCTCGTTTACAACAGCGAGGAGGCGCTGCTCTCCCTCCGGCTCCAATACGTCGTAGTTCCAACGGTCAGCCGGTGCCACATCGTTCGACCGTGTAGGGTGGCGCGGAATGGCAATAGGGTGGATCTCTGGATTCGGAGTATTTGTTGCTCGGGTGTAGAAGCACATCTTGGTCCCCAATGCGCTAACGGCGTGTAGCGTGCCCAAAGGACATCTCGCTAGAATGCAGTCAGTAGGTACGTCAAGGTTCAGCTTGAACCGAGCAGACCACTCACGGGCTAAATCATCCATGCGCTGTCTGATCTGTGTATCCGCGGCTTCCCGTTTCGAGAGGAAGTCCAAGTGGCTTGGAGGCTTGAGTTCGAAGATCAAAACGGATCGATTTTCTAGGTAAACTTCGAACATGAATATGAAGTCGGATGCGCCTCGAGAGTCAGGCATGTACTGCGGCACGACCACAAAGTCGGTGTCAGGAGGAAAGAGGGTGTTGAGGAGCTTGTTATATGGACCGTGAAAGTCGCTCTCAGAGGGATTGGGAGGGATGGTAGCAAACTGGCGAAGGACCTTTTGAGACCACATTATGGAATGAAGACGATTACACACCTGATCATCCCACGTTCCGGCTCTAAGTAGGCCTGTCACGCCAGCGCGCTGGCGGGCCTCACTTGGGTTGCTTTCCCCTGCCCTGCGTACTTTTCGATAATTATCTCGAGATTCCTGTCTATGACACAAGTCTCTCATGTCACTCAATGTCAATATATGTTCGGAGCCATCTCCCTCATATGTTCTCCGCTCCCATCGGCCCCTCGCACATATTGTATGTTCGCTGCATTGTTCGGTTCCTGGCCCCCAATGGCACTCAAGACCACATCAGGAAAAACCTGAAATCCTAATGAGAGATAAATTAGAGAGGTCCACCCACTAATCCATTTAATGCCATATAACGTCTACTAATTCTCTTGGGAATACACAGGGTACTTGTATAGTGCTATTTATTATCTTCAAGGCCATATATGTGCAGCCGATACAAGGATTCGTGTCACGGAGTTGATAATCGAGACGATTCAACTGCATCGAGCAGTGGACTGGGGGATCGCGAAGTGCACCAGGGCCGGCCCTAAGCCCTGGCGGCATTCTCCGAGGCGTGTCTTATTGCGCATCTCAGCATGTTCAACTTCGAACTTCACTTGTCCCTGCCTATCTCTGCTCACTGCGGCTCTGTCGAATTGGGTCTTGCTCTCAGGCATCTCGTTCTGTGGACTTCTTGCGCTCAGCTTGTGGGCTTGGCGTCGGTCTCTGCTCTCTGCTGGGGTCGATGTCTTGCTACCGCTCTGAATACCCTAGGCTGCTATGACGACTACTGGAGTGTCTCCTGATGTCTCCCTTCTGCACCGTCCCGTCGATGTGCTGAAGCAAAGTTACAAAAAAGTGACTGACATTTGATGGCATGTGAACGTTGAGGCAGTGAGGAGAGGCACCGATACAATGGTGCATTCTCTCTTCATGCTCTAGCCTTCTTCTGCTGACACCGGGAATTTGTGTATGAAACCAGACACCCAGGTGAGTAGTAGTTTCGAGGCTGAATTGTTGCCGTATCACGAGTGCGTCACATACCAATTGTGTGTGTTCATATCATTACCTCGGTACCCCGCTGGTACGTGTTTTATTCTCGACTTCGCTTCTCTCTACTAACTCAGAGCTCAGTCAGCGGTGACTCCTGGGCCTACGTCAATGTTTCCGCAGCACGGGCCTCGGTGAGATGCTACCCACGTCACTCAGACCTCATGCGCGTCCTGTTCCTGGGCGCAACGATTGCTTGGGACATTCCTCTCCCTGTACGCGCCATCAGGTTCCGAGGTGGCTGTGTGTAGCATCTGTGTCTGTCTGTCTGATTGTGCACTTTCCATACAGTAGTTATTCTATGTAGTCGAGTACGACACAATGCTAGCCTTTTTTTTGCAGTGTCATGCGCACGATCGAGCGGATATGGGGCCAGAATTGTGTAATAAAATAGGCATAAACAACGTGATATTGCTGCACTTATGTGCGACTAACAACCTCTAATCACGCTTGTTATTTGGGGACCTACCATTTTATGCTAATGAACTAATCACCCATTTTAGTCGTATTTAGACATATTTATCCCTAATATGAGGTTTGGGTTTTCCCTGATGCACTGTTTTTGTATGTCCTGCCCTCTTTCCTTTTCCGCTCCCTTCCCGATTCTCTCTCCCAAAGCAGTCTGCAGAGTTTCTTCAAGCGCTCTCCCGCCACTCGTGGGCGCTTCCTCCTTGTTATCTGCCACGTACATCCCGACGCCATCCACACCACTCCCGCCATTGCTGTCCTCGCTCCCACCGTCACTGTCCTTGCTCCTGCCATTGCTGTCCTCGCTCCTGCCGTCGCTGTCCTCACTCCTGCCGTCACTGTCACTGTCCTTATGTCTATCAACCTCTTACCATCGTACTTGTCCCCATTTACACCCTCACTGTCCTTACTTGCCTTGCTGTTACTGCTGTCATCTGCCATCCTCCCTGTCCCTAGTCACCTCGCTGTCACTGCTGTCACCCCACCGTCCTTGTCATTGCCTCTGTCATGTTGAGGATCTTCCCAACGCAGCACAGACAAGTAGAAGCCAATAACACCACATAGGAGGTTGTTGACTCCGGCACATAAGTCTTGAGACGGGTATGCCTTCCTCACCGCCTTCTGCTGACCATGAGAAGGCTCACCAGGCCACCACAGGCTGCACCACCAGTCTCGCGGTCAAGACAAGCCTCCTCCCGTCACATCAGAGACATGTAATACCCATGATTGTACCCTTCTACACTGCCTCCATCCCCACTTCTCTCGGGATCTACACGTATGTTACCAGGGCTTTCCACCATTCGTGACATATCCATCCTGTCAGACTGCTCTATCTCACTCTCCACTGGTTGCTCATCATTGTCATTTGGCCTTTGCCTGTATGACTCACTACTATAATCTATTGTCACATAGATATCGTCATATTCTCCACTCGCCACCGTGGTAATTCAGACAGACCAGACAATGTAACGTTTTTATCTACTGACACATGTATCTCCGCGTGCCATGAACAAGACTTCCGGCAAGGTACAAGAATGTTTCAAGATACTGCGACTATGACTATTTAGCTATGAATCCGCCATTGGGTCATTATGAATCTCACCTTCCTTGTCTTCCGTGTGGCGTTGTTTGCGGAACTTCCCCTTGTTGCTGCGGGACTTCCATGCCAGAACAAGACCTTCCTGCGCTTTGCGAGTGTACTCTGCCTGGCGGTGTGCCTTCTCCACAGATGTCAAACGGTAGAAGTGACAGTCACCTTTGTCGGTGGCTCTAGAGACATACCAAGACTAGCGGGACAGCCAAATGTCTCATAAGTCCACCCGACTAGCTCAACCCCATAATCAAGTACAATGTCCTTCTTGTAATTCTTATACTGCATGATAACCTTCTTATTGCCGGTAATATCGACTAAAGAATAGGAGATCCGTATGGTTAGTTATACTATATCATCTATGCACTAGAATAATTCGAGGTAAGTACCTAGCATACTATTGATCCGGTCTTGAATCTCGGCCTTGATCCAGTCGGCGCAGTCTTTGGCTGAGCGCAGGTACACTGTGGGGAGCAGTATCAGACCTCATGTAGAAGAGAACAATGTGAATTTGATGGACGTACCCATAACATCACAGCCTGCAATCGCAAAAGCCTCGAAGAGACCACTAATTATCTCAATGTCCCATTTTTTGATAGCACCTGTGAGGTACTGGTTAATCTCATGGCTGGTAAAATACCAACGAGGCGGCATTGGGAACTCAGAGTTGTTGTGGACAATGCAGAAAAAGGCTTTGACACCGGCATAGCATCTAAGGCCCATCAACTATAGCGCATGTATCAGTGAAAGCCTTGTGGTGAGACTATTGCTCAACTGGACTGACCATGCCCTCGACCTTCTCACACACTGACCGGACATCTGATGAGCGGCCGCACTAGTTGAGACGGACACCCATGTTGTGGGAGTCACACTTCTCGGCGAAGTCATAAACAAGTGCCTCCTTCTCTGCCATGGTGAGCTTGTCATACTTGTCGCGGTGCTTGTGCTGCAGGTTGATAATGTTGACAGATTCACCTGAGTGCTCTGCAGGCTTGGCTTAAAACTGAATGACATTGTGAAATGGCAATGAACTCACCGTCCATATACTCCACATGCAGACTATGACCCCATGCATTGTACATGTTCAGATTGCAGGCCTTCTGCATTGTCGCACCGGCAGTAAACATCATACGCAAGTAATAGTCCGGCTTGTTGCCGCAAGATTCCAACAACTGCAGTGTGACCTGGTTGGAATAAGCATAGAAGTTAGTCATTGCCTTCTTCACAATCTTGTTGCAGACAGCAGCACGTCCGGCTTGGTCTAAGCGTTGTGTGGCCGTCAAAGGAACTTTGGTGCGCATTGAAGGGAGAATGGGCCAGGCGACCACTATTTGCGACGGCCCATACACAACATCAACAGTGCGCCGGGTGGGCTTCTGAGTAGGGATTTTGCCTTCCTGCGCTGCAGAAGAGCTGTTGATAGCTGCGAGTGGGGGAGAGGGCTCAGACATCGTCCAGAAAACAGGAGAAAGGACGGGAGTCAGTGAATGGGTGAGGAACAGGTCAGCAAATACAGTGGAAAATATGGGGCCCCGCCGCACTATCAGGACGCACCTAACAACATGCAACCCGCCATATATCAGGATGAATGTGGAATCACTGTTGACTGAAGGAGAGCATAAGTGAGGCGTTGGGGGGGGGGGGGGGGAAATCGTGGAGCTCGTAGGGGATCATGGAGCTTATACCTAGTGCATACGAAAAATAATTGCCTGTTATGATCTAGTCATGCAACAGAGAGAATATGGACTCACCATTGATTGAAGGAGAGCATAAGCGAGACATCCAGGAAGAGATCATAGGGCACATAGAGAAGGAATTACTTAGCCACAACAGTTGAGCGCTCATGCCGCACATTTCTCTCACAATGTCACGGCCAGCGACAATTCTAAAACCTTAGTCTCATTCATTGATAGCAGGACAGGCAAGAACATAGTAAGCAACCCCATAACACCAAGAAACACGGCAGAACAAGCACAGACAGACAACAAACAAAGATGCGGAGGTACTTATACACAAAAACGATATTGAAATGTTTGTGGAGACACCAGCACAGCCATGCCCCCCTCAGTCTGTGGTGTATGGGAGGCCATTGTCCGTGTACATTGCGTTGACTATGGACCGCACAAGATGAGTCGGGCAGTCTGCGATCAATGCCTTCACCACCTGGTACCATAAGTCCACTGGTTGAGTCCTTGAGATCTGCATTAGCACCTGATGGTAAGTCATGCTGAAATTGTGCCTCTCCAGGACTTCCTGAGTGTGTGGGCCGTACGTCCACCACAGATGGTGATGTTGAGAGGGGGGGAGGACTGCCGCAGTCAGAGGTGCTGTCCTGGGCGCTCCCTGCCACCTCTGTGTTCTGGTCCGATGACATTCTTGGCATATTCAGGTATTCAGACATCGGGGTTGCGGACAGACTGGACACTGATGAGACTGAGGGGATTGACAACAACGCTGAGACTGAGCGCAAGGTTGCCTGGGGAACAGGCGTGGAAACAGGTGTGTGCGGAGCGTGGTGGGTTGGGATAGACGAGGATGGTGCACATGGCTGCGCGTACGTCGGGGCAGACAATGATGGCGCACGTGTTGGGGCAGACAACGACAGCACACGTATTGGGGAGGACGAGGAGGGCACATGCGCCGGAGCAGACAAGGGCGGTGCACATGCCGGGGCAGATGGAGATAGCATGTGTGCCGGTGAGGCTGTCCCCTTGGTGAGGTGGCCAGGCTCCAAAATCAAAGTTGGTGAGCAGCTCGCGCTGAGCTGACTCTCCAGTTCATCACGCTCTGTGTTATGGTGAGTAAATTGTAACTCTATGAATGTAAGTGCACGTACCGGCTGCCACTGCGTAGAGAACGTCCCTCAAGTTGTCAATGTTGTCCTCTTGCACCTGCTTCAATGCCTCCAACTCCTGAATACGTGTATCCAACTGCCCAACATATTGCTCCATGTCGCACACACCCCATGCCCGATTCTGCGCCTCGAGCTCATTGTTGCGTGCCTGCAATTGTGTGACAAGCCAATTGCCATGGTCTTGCCCATCGTTGGCATTGGCGTTGTCATCAGCGGATGCTCTCTACTTCTCCTCCCGTTGCATTGTAGGCATTGACAAGGAGGAAGAGGGCATCGGGGGGGCCAAGCACATCGAGCTGGGCCCTGGTCTGGGCGTCGTGGGTGGCGGCACAAAAATCGGCGCGTCGCTGGCGGGCGCTGGCGCTGGAGCATGTGGGGTGGCCAGAGGCTCAATGCCAATGGGAATGGGAGGTGAAATGACATCACATGCAATGAGATCGCTGATCAGCGCTCCGAGCGCACTGGGAGGGCATCCGTAGGCCTTGATGTGCATTGTTGTGGAGGTCGTGATAAGTTCCTGATTGACGATGCATGCTGGGTGGGTGACTGGCTCATTGTGGAGGTATTTGGCATGGTCCCACATGTCCATCATGGGGAGAGCGACATGTTCAATAAAATACTGGATGAGTTGCGCAATGGCAACTTGAGTGGAGGGGACTTGGTCGCGGATGAGGATGGGAGCAAAAACATCACACTTGACCTCCAACACTACGGAAGGAGCGCCATTAAGACGTGTCCCACCATAGTGTATCATAAAAGTGCTTCCCATGCTGACCCTGTCGAGCATGGTCATCTGTGAGGCTGTTAGTTTTTGTATTAGAAGCCACTGTAACATTGCGCTTACCAAGTCCATAACCACTTGCATGTAATGATCTCTCATCCCTGAACGCCAACCTGTGAGACCATGGCTCCCGAGAGCAGCCCAATGAGCAGGGTGAACCTGTCCGTGGGGGGGGACATAAGTGGCTTCATCCCTCGACGTGCCAGTGACAATCCACACAATCACAGCGGCATGCACGTGGTCCTCTTGCGCGTTTGCCAGCAGAGGGTGTCGGCGCAGATGATACACAGCAGAGCAGAGGCCATTTGGCGTCAACCGACAGCTATCAAGTGGTTCAATACGATTGATCTCGTTGGAGTTGCTCATTTTACTTGAGATAGAGGGCGGAGAGCGTTGCAGAAGGAGGGGGGGGGAGTCAGGGGAAAAGAGGGGTGAAGAGAGGGTTAAGGGTGGGGCATCGTCTTGAACTATAAGTACACACTACGCTGGATCTGGATGGACCCTATCAGCCTCGTTGCAGCTTCTTTTGAGTGAAAGACCTGACTTGTTTGGATTGTCGATGACAGGGCGGGAAGCCAGGAAGAGAGCCAGAGTTTCTAGGAGAACGAAGAGAAGCAAGGCGTGCGTGGGCGCTTAACCTGAGAGGGTAGTGCAAGTACGCTTCCTCCCATAAGGCACGTGACTCATATATTCAACTTAGTCACAACTACATATGTCACCTAGCTCATACCAACTGATAGCGAATGTCTGGTAGGAGGGGCTAAACCAATGCTGGACGGGCTGTGCATGTGGCTCGCAATGGATAGCAAATGGTTGGAGAGGTAAGTTTTGACATCACAGCTAGCTCTAAGCTCTTACAAATGGCTCTGAATGGGCCCTGGCCCGTGACTGAGTTCGGTCAAGACGCAATGGCTAGGAACCTCACGCTGTTCATGAGTGGACCCATAGGGAGAGTTTGATTGCCAGTATGAACCAATGAGGAGATGATGAGAAGACAAAGTAGGCAAGGATGATAAGAACACCATATTGTCGGATGGGCGTGTGCCACCAGTAACTGACATCAGGTTAGGGAGAGGATAGTGTGGCGAGGCAGCCTGCAGCCAGGGGAGTTCATGACCAGTCTAGTGCATGTTTCAGAATATCAAACCCCAGGCTCAGTATCGTACATTGCTATGTTCTTGCCAATAGGTTGTGCATGGGACAATCTCTTCATGATAATGTAGGCATCCTAAATGCCGTACTAGCCACTGAAAAGCAGGCAGCCGCACAGGGCAAATATAAGGTCCATGGTGCTGTTAAATGGGACAACTAAGCCAATGAGGCTGAACGTCACTGTATGTGTTATTGTGTGAAGTTGACAGGATGGAGGTAAGTAGGAGAGCTGTGCCAGCTCCTCCGCTGCCGGTGCATATATTGCGCTGACTGTGCCTACATGCACAGCCCATCTAGCATTAGCACTGCACCTCCTATGCGTCTTTCTGAGCACCCAAGATTTCCTTTGTCTCTCTTTATTGCTCGGCCTCCATCAACCAATCCCGTCTCTCCAATCTCTGCCACTGGCACTCACTGGCAGCCCAAGCTCAGCGTACTCGAAATTGCTCAACTCAGGGATGTCGGACATCTCAGCTATGCCAGCCACGTACCCATTACACAGAAGTTGTAACTCTGAATTGATTCAGTCGTCATGTTTGCACATTTTGGGCGTTCTCAAAATCTTTGTCGCTGTGGTTGTAATGGTGTGCTACTAGTAGTAGGGCAGGTCCAAGGGATAGCCGGGTACGCTCAAGTTCATCAACAGCAGATGGCATTCAAATCACACTACTATGCGTCCTGTATACCTAGACGGTCAAAGAAATCCACAAGTTCTCCTGTGTCCTGCTCCGAACGAACCCCGGGGATTGCAGTCTCAAGTTCTTCATCTGCCCCAACGTCATCACAAGTATCCTGACTACCCTCACCAGCCATCCTACAAGCCCATGTTGGAAGCGATATCGTGCCAGCACCCTCCACCAGTGAGTGACCGATATGTTAGCCTGTCGCAACATTAACCGAGAACCCAGGGAGCTGTGATGTTTGATAGAGGTGGCCAGCGACACGAGCATTGATGCGGTCTTGGTATTCCCACCAAAGTTGTAGCTCATGAGCCAGGCTGGGTTGCGTGACATGGACAGCCTTGATTGCTTGCTGGAAGTCAATGTGCTGATCGACCATAGAGGTGAAGAGTCTTGGTACCTCCAAATTCAATCATTCAATCTCCTCCTTCGTGCACTTGATGTTGAAGTGCAGGTTCATGGCCTGACGGTGTGCACGCTGCGCCCAAGGTTTGTTGTGTATATCTTCGTGAGCATCCCAAAGTAGATCAAATTCTGCAAGTGATATCATCTCCATTACCTCGTTCTATGACAGCTGTGCTCGAGGAGGCTTGAGCTGTGCAGCACACCAGTTGTATTTGGTGAGGGTGTTCCAGATAGCGTCAGCGCGTGTCCTCAGCACCTTCCCATTCTTCTTACGCAATTTGTATCCTAGCAATTGTACATATTAGTTAGCCACATATGCAGAATTGTCACTCATACCTATGCTACTCAGACCCAGCTTCATGAGCTCGAACATGCACTAAACAACGAGACGTTCAAGATTGTCAAGCACAAGACGATACTTTCGCAGAGTAAGATCACATAATACATTCACATACTCCACCATGCCTGGCACCCATCGCTTGGTGATGTGGAGCTTGTCTTCAAGTTCCAAGACTTTGTTTTCTGCCTTTTCGAGACACTGCGTTGATGTGTGCACCGTCAATAATATCTTTGCAGTTGTCTTCTTGCACTGTGCTGCTTCGGTGGGGTTGTTGGCTGGTATAGATTGATCCATGGTACGCTCCGCTTCCTTGGCAACTGCAGCCTTGGTGCTGTGTGAATCATGACATGTGAGAAAGTATACCGCTGAACAACACCGATACATACCCGTATCACTCAAGGTTAGCAAGAGCTTTGGCGTATGTGAGCATGTCGGCGACTTTGGGAGGCTCGCGCTTGCGTTTCTCCAGGTATTCGCGCTCTTCTTGCAAGTACCTCTCACAGTCCTCACTCGTAATCTTGAGCTTCTCAGCTAGGAGGGCAAATGTTGCACCATCATACTGCAGGATGTCAAGGGCTTGTTTGTAATTGCTGTAGATGAAATTGCCTACGCAACTGTAAGACATCTAATCACATCACCACAACAAAAAATTATTTACCACTTTCTGCATGCTTCTGCATCCTCCAGAAGCTAAAAAATTCTTCTATGGCTTGATGGCGGTAGAATGGTGAGGCGAGACAGGTAGTTGGGGCAAGGTCGTTGGACTCTGAGAACAGTCGCTCACATCCTTCAAAATCCTCCTTGCCGACCCCTTCAATGTACAATGGAAGCCATTTGACCTGGCAGCCGTGGTTGTGGCTATGTCCATGAAAGGCGGGAACAATGAAGGCTCGTTTTTGAAGTGGTCAACGTCTTCTGTGAGGATGTATATGTTGGTGCGACCGCTCCGTGTGTCTTCAAGTGGTGTGCCACCCTTGAATTTGCTGTCAACGAGCTTCAATGATTGGTTGTCATCCATGGTTGCGAGAAGCGAGAAATGAAGCTTGGGTTCGTTCTCCAGCTTGTAGAGACATGGTGCACATGCATTCAGCATCTGCCAGTTTTCAGTGTCTTGCTTCATGACTGCGCAGACTTGAAGCTCGATACTATGTAAGATGTTGAGATATGTGTCGTATGCAACACTGAATTGGTTAACAAGAGTTCATTGAAAGGGGAGCTGGGCAAAGCGTGAGCATTGGCAAAAGCTGTAATTGTACCACATACCGCATGAAGATGGCACAATGCTTTTACGTGAGCTTGCATGCTGAGTCGGGGGCAGACTCGATAAAATTGACGATATGCCTCAAGCATTTGGAAGGATACGGCTACGGAGGGATTGATCGGCGAGGTCCCTAAGTAGCCGTGGCATACGAGTGTCACGTTGACCAACTCGCTAGGCTTGGTTTGCTGAAAAGTATGTTTGGTCATTGCTAATCAGCGAGTAATTATATGTTTACATAGATTCAGGGGGGAGACGTCGACTTCACCGAAGAAATCGACTATGACCATCGCAAATGCTGGGGTATCCAACAACATGGAATCATCGTCGCTCTCTGACCCGGCCTGCCACATGAGATACGCTGAACACAACTCTTGTAGTTGTGGGGCCCATGCAGTGTTGCAAAGCTCTATGTGATCATGATAGGTCTGGGTGTCCACTTGCTGTCTAAACAGAAGGCGAAATTATGGACTGAGACTGGGACATGGCCTTAATTTACTCACAAACATGTCGGCTCTTCTTCAAAAAGGCTGTGGCACAAATCATCCTCACCACCTGCATTGTTAAGAAACATTGCCTCTTTACCAGGAGGGAGAGGGTTGATGGTGTACAAATCCTCCCACTCAATGCTGTCAGTACCGCTGGCCATATTCATGTGCCTTTGCCAGTCCTTGAAACTCATACCTGTCCGTTCTTGATGATGAACTTTGAGACATGGAGGAAAGGTAAACACACGCACCAGAAACATGATCCAGTCGAAACTTATGCGCCTCCTTGCACCTCCTGTGATGTTGTGATAGTCGCAAATTCTGTTGGACAGTCCTGAGGCTGAAGAGATGTCCAGTGTGCAGATTGACAGATGAGGACACATAGCTGCATGTTTTCCGGGAAACCTGTTCATGGGGAGACAGCAATCGCAGAAAGGATATGTTTGGTTGGTTGTTGTGGATGTGTCCAGCGCGCCATCCTTGTCAGTGACACAGTGCGTGAGAGTGCGCAAGGCCACGTGACCGTGTATCGAGTATAATCGAAATTTGGATTCCGAAAAAATCAACATCACATTTTTGGCATGGAGTTGTAATGACATTATTCAGACGCTATATACTGGGTACGTAGGGAACAGGCTATGTCATCAAACAGTAGCTGCATACCAATTGACTTATGCTATGATGGACATCAATAGTGCAGCGGAGGAATGGTTCATGAGGGATAGGGTACAAACAGTGAACATACCACAGAGATAAAACAAGTGGTGGCAGGAGGCTGCTAGCGTTACCGCACAGATGACTGTAATGGATGGACATAGAGGCAGCATAGAAGGGAATGATCATGGATGTAATTGATCCCCGATCTGACACGAAGACAAAAGGAGGGAAGAGGAAAGGTTCTATCTTGGACGCACAGATCGCATGCAGGCTCTCAGACAGGAACTACTGTACAATTGTGAGGCCCAGGATCTTGAGGAACACAAGATCGAGGCTCTACACATCGACAGCGCATCTGTAGGTTTCATCGAAGTCCCGGGGCCATGTATGCATACGTGCCCGAGTAGGTCTTGCATTGCCAGGTCTCAAACTCGTCGATGTTGGAAACAGACCAGCCGCTGTAACCGTTACGCCAAAAGGGCGCAATGTCAAGCATGGCTTGACATTTGGCTGGTGCTATGTATGCAGTTCAACTGTGTTCACAACAGTCGACCAGCACCTGTTTATCATGCCAAAGTTGGTGAGGACGGCATGGCTATGAAAGTTGATGGGGATGTCCCCGGGTTTGATGCCATGGTGGACGACATTGATATCGCGCAGCACTCAGAGGGCATAGATCTGCACACAGCATGGGAAAGGTTAGGGTGGGTGTGGTAAAATGATTGTTATTCAACAACTCACGAGCTCCTGAAAGTACATGTAACAATCCTTTGGCATAATGGACTAGCGTGTCTTGAGCACATTGTACATGTCAATCAGACACAGTGGTTGAGCCTCTCTAAAGTAATCATGGTCAGCGGATGACTTTGAAGCCTCCAGGGATGACATACCAGTCGGTATGTCCCTGCTGTATACATACCTATCAGCTTGGATCTGGCCTGGTCAAGCTTGGCTTGTAGAGCACGTTTGAATGCGAGGACCGCAGCATTAAGGTTGAGTACAATTTCTACTCGTCTGTGCTGCATTGGGAAGATTCTCAACATGACAGAGGCAATGACGAGGATGGTGGGGTGACAGCAGTGACAGCAAGGCAACTAGGGACAGGGAGGATGGCAGATGACAGTAGTAACAGTGAGGCAAGTAAGGACAGTGAGGGTGTAAAGGGGGACGAGTATGATAGTGAGAGGTTGATAGACGTAAGGACAGTGACAGCAACGGCAGGAGTGAGGACAGCAATGGCGGGAGTGAGGACAGCAATGGCAGGAGCGGTGTGGACGGCGTCGGGATGTACGTGGCAGATAACAAGGAGGAAGCGCCAACGAGTGGCGGGAGAGCACTTGAAGAAACTCTGCAGACCGCTTTGGGAGAGAGAATTGGGAAGGGAGCGGAAAAGGAAAGAGGGCGACATACAAAAACAGTGGTCTCGAGCGCCGTTGGGGGCCAGAAACCAAACATACAATATGTGCGAGGGGCCGATGGAAGTGGAGAACATACAAGGGAGATGGCTCCAAACATATATTGACATTGAGTGACATGAGAGACTTGCGTCATAGACAGGAATCTCGAGATAATTATCAAAAAGTATGCAGGGCAGGGGAAAGCAACCCAAGTGAGGCCTGCCAGCGCGCTGGTGTGACAGGCCTACTTAGAGCCAGAACATGGGATGATCAGGTGGATTACATCCATCAGGAAAAACCCAAACCTTGTATTAGGGATAATGATGCCTAATTATGACTAAAATGGGGAATTAGTTGATTAGCATAATATGATAGGTCCCCAAATAACAAGTGCAATTAGAGGTTATTAGTTGCACATAAGTGCAGCAATATCATGTTGTTTAAATCTATTTTATCACACATTCCTGACCCAATATCTGCTTGATCGCACATAGAAGAAAGCTGGCATTGGGTTGTACTCAACTACATGGGGAAATCTTTGATGCAGGCGCAGGAGTCCACGCTGGCTGAGCTCCAAGTTAGCATACAGCAGCAGAGTCAATAATAGAAGGCAGCACATACATGAAAGTCTTGACCAGTGGGGTACTGTAGTGGTGACATGCACAAAAATTTTTTTGTGACACACTTGGGACACAGCAAATACTCAATCTCATAACTAAGACCTACTTAGGTGGTTGTCTGGTTTCATGCTGTCCAATTGCCAGTGTTAACAGAAGAAGGTTATAGACTGAAAGATATCACACACCAACATATTGGTACCTCTCCTCCCTGCCTCAACATTTATGTGCCATTGATGCCTGTCTGTAAGTTTGCTTCAGCACATGATCGGAACAGTGCAAGAGAGAGCTCTAATAGTCGTCATAGGTGCCCAGAAGTATTCCCAGCAGTAGCAAGACATAGGACCCAGCAGAGAGCAAAGACCAAGCCCAAGTTTAAGAGCCAAGCACAGAAAGTCCAAAGAACAAGAGGCCAGTAGGAGGAGATGAAGCCAGAGCCATAGCGACGTGAGCAGAGACAAGAAGTTCAAAGTTCAACATGGCAAGACATGCTATTGAACACACTTTGGAGAATGCCGCCAAGGTTTAGAGCCAGCCCTGGTGTACTTCACGGATCCTCCAGTGATAAGCACTTACCAAGTCCACTGCTTGATGCCATTGAATCACCTCGATTTTCTACTCTGTGACACAGATACCCGTATCGGATATACATAAATGACCTTACAAACAACAAGTGGCACTTTCCAAGCAGTGCCATACATTCTAGAGAGAAATAGTAGACATTATATGGTATTAATTGGATTAGTGGGTGGACCTCTCTAATTTATTTCTCATTAGGATTTCAGGTTTTCCCTGATGTCAAGCACTCCTTGACCCTCTATGTAATGGTTCCCACTCAAGTAACTGGGTGGGCGGTCAGCCCTTGTGGCACGTTTCATCCGATGCATCACCAATCACGCATCCACAGGCCACTATTGTGACCGCTTCCGCCGGAGGCATCAGGAGCCAACTTTCTGCATGTGCCAGTACCCCGGGTCCATTCATTACCATACTCGTGAGCATATCCTCTTTTACTGTGCTTACTATGTTTGCAGGTACTGGCATTTGTCAATTGAGGACCTCCTTGCGACTATGGATCCATTCTATGATATCTAACAATTTCTCGAGGATAATCCAAATGCATTCTCATTTGAGGACTTGTCGGATTAGCTCTCGCGCTCGCGCATGCCACTTCCCACCTTTGCAACCCACTTCTCACCGCTTTCCCATACTACTGTACTTTTCAAAACAATCCAGGGCATCATGCATCACACAGGGGTCTCTTGCTCCGGTTTTGGGACCATGTCATGCTGTCACAAAGCCCTTGGACCTTGAAGCACCCAGTTTTGGCGGGTGCCTCCAGCACCTACCTTCTATATCCAGAAGTGTCACAGCCTTTTTTCAGCACCTCCGTCTCCCCAGATTTTTCCACCGCTGTCATAGCGTCACACCTGCTCTGGATTGTTTTGAAAAGTACAGTAGCCTCCTCGCATCTTAGGCACTCGCAACATGTGTTTGCAGGATCACAATAAAATCTTGTCATTCTTGGACAGCTGTAAAGCACCGTGTATTTGTAGTAGTGTTTGCTTTGTATACAGTGGATCAAAAAAAGACCCTCTATGTAATGGGCCAATTTAAAGCTCTAATTGACAGGCTCTTGCGAGTGCTTCTACATGGCCCAACCACATCAGTAAAAGGTCCAGAACTGATCTGGACTGATGCTCTGAGATATACTGTTTGTCTCTGGCCGTGACTGATATCCACTTACCGACTGAATCTCTCTGGCTATAGTAGGGCCGCTGGGCATACCTGGATTAAGTAGGTATTGTACTAAAAGAATTGCCAGATTGAGAGATGCGCATCAGTCGGGCTTGCACCCTCCTTCAACATGCAGGGGCAAATGAAGCCCAAAGAGTGACAGTCGGGGGCTCTCAGGTAGTTATGGAGTGATAGCGGTCATCTGTGACATGCAGGAAAGTGTGATGTTACCATCATTTTGCAGAGTGACTTTTGCCCCCTCTTCTTTCTGAGTGTAACACCATGATATGATGTATGTGATGTACACGTGAAGCGTAATGTTACTGTCACTTTGCAGAGTGACTTTTCTGCTCCTTTTTCTCTGTGTAACGCCGTGATATGACTGATGTGACCTGCACACAAGTGTGATATTACCATCACTTTGCAGTGTTATTTCTCCCCTCTAAACCTTGGCTTACTTTGTAATCTAGGAACATCTGAGTCCATCTAAATCAGACCGATGCACTTGGACCTTGTTGATTCTGTTGAGACCCTCCCTCCTCAATGAGCCCAGTGTCTACTGTACCATTTTGAATGGTTCAAACAGTCATGCGTCACAGGCCCACCCAATGTTTGAAATTTCCCGCTCAGTCACAAGTCATGGAGAGGACGTCCGAATGGGCCAACCAGGTGCTCTGGTGGGGCAGTGTGCTGTCATGCACCCTACCTTGTTCGAATATCGTGACCAGTGTCACGGTCACCAGCCGGCTGTTTGAATCCGCCCACCCAAAGTGCCGTGTCACATGTCACAGGGCTATTTGAACCAATCAAAATAGTATAGAAATCTCCATCCCTTTTGGCAACATCCGGATCATTGGATCTCTGCTCTGACAATGACATGTCCCCTTGCAACTGCATTTAAATACCCACCTTCAACTTCAACCTCCATCTTCAGCTTGCAAGCTCGCTTTTTTATCTGATACCTCTCTATGACTCAACTCTTCTTTTTATGACTCATATCCTCTCTATCTCACTTCAAGATCAGTTACACATTGCTGCAAGCACTATAACCATCCGTGAGTCGCCATTGATCTCTCATCTTTCTGTTCTCAATTAGTCTACCTGCAATCTGAAGGAACTACATATGCCATCTCGCACAACTGAATTCATGACTGTGGACGGTATACCACTGTGGTCAGTATCTAGCGACAAGTAGCTGTCAGCACTCCATTGAGTGCTTCATATCACAGGTGAGATTGATTATTCCTTGGGTATGTATGTAAGATATCTAATAGGCAGCAGCGCAGGGTGGTCTAAATGCAGACCAATTGGCCACTTATGGAGGGAATTGGCGGGCAACCTGGATAATGAAGACTTGGACCACAACAAGGAGGATAACTAGGATTCCTGCCCTAGGAATAGATTGAGGATGCGGAGGTCTGATAAGTCAATCCAGGCAACGTATATGACAATGCTGGAGGATGATGCTGGTCTTGTCAGAGAAGAAGGTCAGAAAGGGCTTGTGCAATCTCTGGCACTGCAAGCATGCTTATCACTTGCTCAGCGGCCTCAATGACTGCCTGGTAAGCCTCGCTAGCCACTCTCTTTGCCTTCTCCTTCTCAATCAGAGGTGCACCCACCTTCTTCATATATTTTATGAGGAATGAGTAGGAAGGTGCGGCTCAGGCGAGGTGTTGATAGGTTGAAATGAGTCCCATGGCATTAGTGTACTTGTAGAGTTGGGCTGCGACATGACCAGTTAGGTCAGGGTGAAGAATAACCCAGCCAATCTGGTCAGCTAGGGTGCCATTGTTGTTGGTGGACACGACACAGTGAGGAAGGTAGTTATAAGAGACTGGCTTGTGGTCAAGAATGAAGTTGGGGGGATGGGTGATAGTGAGGGGTTCTTCCCATCCTGCCTTCTTGCTGTAGTGAGAGCAAACACAAGAAGCAGGATAAGTGTAGGTGTTAGAGTGAGCCATGGTAATCAGAGAGTTGTGTTGTATATATTAAGAGACAAGTAGTAGCAGGGAACTTGTCAAGTCCCTCACTTCAACTTGTGCCTCTTTTTATACTTGAGCAGAAGAGCTTGCATGTTATTCAGGTGACTCTCTAGTTCCTATGAATTTTCTGATATGGGCCATCCTTTCCAGGCCACAAGAAATTCTCTTTTCTTTCTCTTGGTCCAATGATTTAGAGTGGCTTCGACTTCCCACTCCTCTGAACCTTTGCCCTGGTCAGGTGCTGGGATTGCTGGTCATTGTGTGTAATCCTGACCATATTCTTTTGTGATTCAATAGGATGTGAGAAGTGCAGCATGGAAAACTGGGTGTATCTTCCATGTGCTAGGAAGTTTGAGTTGGAAGGTAACCAGTCCCATGACCTTGGTTATGACAAATGGTTCTACTCTTTTTAGAATCAACTTTCTAAAAACGTATGGAAGTTTTAGATTCTTGGTATCGAGAAGAACCTTGTCTCCCTTTTTCAATAGTACTTGTGATGTAGGCATTCTCTTTGCCATTGCTGCAGCTGCTTGTGCATGCACAACAATAGTATGTTCTCAAGCCTTCTAGAGACTGCTGAGTCATTCTTCTATACTTGGATGTTTTTAGTTTGTCCGAACAGTTCCAACTGTCTGTGGTTGATATTCATAAAGAAGTTCAAACAGGGATTTGCCGGTCACTGAGTGTGTTTTCTGGTTGTGTGCAAATTTGAATTGGGGCAGGAGTTTTGCCCAATCTTTAGGATTATTTGCACAATAGAGATGGAGTGATAGATTGAGCTCCTAATTCACTTGTTCAGTTTCGCTATCCGTTTGTGGATGATAGGCAGTACTAAGGGCTGTTTCGATTCCTAAGCTTTGATGTAGTTCTTTGAAAGCTTTGGATATAAATTGTGGCCCTTGGTCCAATGTGATCTTGTCAGATAATCTGAAACAACTGTAAACGTTCCTTTGTAGAATATCCATAGCTTCCTTGGCTGTGATATTCTTTATGCAAGGGGAAATTACTGCTGCTTTGGATATGTCATGGTCTACTACCACCTGAATGGCATTGTAGCCATTTGACTCTGGTAAGCTGGTGATATAGTCTGTTGCAACTTCACTGGGGAGTGCAGAAGAGAAAAAGGAATTGTTATTGTAGCCCATAAGGGGCACTACTTATATATGTATATACATCGACAATTCTGGACATAAGTGGAGTAACTAGGTAATTGCTTAGTCATTATAAGCCATAGTAAACACTATATTGCCAAGAATTCCAACATAGTCCATAGTGATGATCTTGAAAGGCCTCGTATCGCTGCTGTGTGTGATAGGGATAAGACCTGGTTTAATTAGATATGTATTAACCTTGCTTGTTTGACAGGCTAGGCAAGCCTTGATATATTGTGTTATGAACTTGCACATGCCTGGCCAAATTTTTCACCAGATTGTAGGTCTTCTGAATTTCTGGATGTCCTATGACTGGTGCATCGTGATGTATTCTGACAGTTTCCCGATAAAGTTCTTCATCTGGCAGAATGTATACTCTGTCCTTGTATGGGAGTAGACCATTGTTGTTGGACCATTCTTCTGGGTTTTCAAATTCAGGGTGTTTGGTAGCCTTTCCTTTTGTGGTAATGAACTCTATCAGAGCTAAGTCGCATAGCTTTGTGTTGTGAATTTTCTCTTGCAGCTCTACATTGACGGCTTTGGCAAAGAGTTCCAGTTGTAAAACAACAATGTTTTTATTGTTATTTCCCCCTCTATCATGCCCTGATCTCCAAAAAAAGGTATATGCTTGGGTTAGGGATTTGTTAGGTTAATATTTGAGTACAATGTTGAATTTGGATAGAAATAGGTGCCATCTTGCTTGTCATCTATTGAGCTTTTGAGCTGTTCAGGAGTAAGTCAAATTCTTATGATCTGACAGTACTTTTACAGGATGTGGTAATTCTTGTAGAAAATGTTGCCGTGCTTTTAGCGCTTGTATGATGGCAAGAAGTTCTCAATCATAGATTTGATAACTCTGTTCAGCTTGAGTGAAGGACTTGGATAGATAGGCACAAGGGTGCCATAGTCTGTCTGGTCCTTGTGGTCATAAGACTGCCCCTGTTGCTACTTTTGATGCATCACATTCAACTTGAAACAGCTTCTCTGGGTCTGGAATCTGAAAAAATTGGTTCTTCTGTGAACCTTTTCTTGAGAGTATTGAATGCTTCTTGACATTCCAGGGTCCACAAGAACAGTTTGTCCTTCTTTGTTAATTCTGTAAGGGGCTGTACAATTTCCGGGTAGTCTCAAATAAATCATCAATAGAAATTTCCATACCCCAAAAATGCTTAAACTTGTTTGACCGTTTTTAATGGTTCCCACTCAATGATTGCCTTGAGTTTTACAGGGTCCATGGCAACTATTATTGGGCAAATGATTGATTCTAAGAACTCAACTTCTTGTCTGTCAAACTCGCACTTTTCTATTTTGAGATAGAGGTCATTTTCTATTAACCGTTGTAAAACTTTTTGCATCTGTGTGTGATGTTCCTCCGTGTTGTCAGAAAAGATGAGGATGTTATCCATATAAATGATAAGCCACCCTTCTTGTAAAATATCTCGGAATATGTCATTTATCATGTTCTGGAAAGTTGCCAGTGTGTTGCACAATCTGAAGAACATGACTGTCAGTTTGAATCATCCACTGGCGTGATGAATGTGGCTTTTCCACTGGGCACCTTCCTTGATGCAAACATTGTTGTACCCTGCTCGCATATCAAGTTTGGTGAATATGTTGGCTCCCTTTAAGCGGTCAATGATGTCACTTATGAGAGGTAGCGGATATGCATTTTTCACTGTTCCTTCATTCAGTGCTTGATAGTCTTGTACTGGTCGAAGGCTTCCATCCTTGTGTGTCACAAAAAAGAATGGTGATGCTATGGAAGATTTGGATTTTTGAATGTAACCCTTCATGAGATTTTCCGAGATAAACTTGTCCAATTCATGTCATTCTATATATGATAGCAGGTAGATTTTCTCCAGGACCCCTTGGGTAGATAGTCAAAATGTTTCTTGAATTTGATAGCATAATCCCAGGGTCAGGATGGTGGAAATCTTTCAGCAGCCTTCTTTTTAAAGACCATTTTGAAGTCTTTGACAAAGTTGGACAGGATTTCATCAAGAGTTCTCTGTTTCTGATCCTTTTTGCTACTATTGCTATCTCTGTTGACTTGTTGATCTTCTAGACTTGTATTCTCTAACATCATCGCTCTATTGTCTGAGATAGATTGTATGTGAGTTGCTCATTGGCATCGATATTGTCCTTGTCTTTATCCTTTATTTGAACAAAGGATATAACCAATTCATAGTTAATTGCTTTGACTGGGAATTCTCACAACATTCTGTCTGGTGGATTATGTCTGGTTTGATACTTGTGGATCTGTTGTTGTTTCTTTATAATATTGGAGGAAATAATTATGTGACCACTTTCCTAGTCAATATTCAGATTGTACTTTTGGATTCATGGCATGCCAAATAGGACATTATTGTGTCCAATGTTGGCAATGTACCAATTGGTATGCAACCTTTTTCTGTTCATATTAAAAGTGCCTTCCACCCAATGTATGATAGTTCCAATTCAGTTGACGCTGTTATGACATAGAAATCTTCCTTAGCAAATATTTAGGGAGCGCTTGTCTGTACAGTGCAAGTTGCACCATTGGATCTCAAATATTGCCTTTGAGGGCTAAGCTCATAAACTGGGCATTGAACTCATCAACAGATATATAGTCTCTGAGTTCAATAGTGGTTAAGTAGACCATAGAGTCGTCAACCTCACCTACCAGTACAAAGGCATGTAGGGGAACACCTGGCTGTACTTCCTCTTCTGCCCTCTGAATAATTGCATCCTTCCAGAAGTTAATGTTATCTCCTTCCATAAAGGACAGGGCTGTTGCAACTTTTGTGTAGGCATTGACAAAGTTAGGAGGTCAGGTGGTAAAGAGTAGGAAAAGTTGGTTGAGAAAGGACCAGATCTTGTTTTAATTGCCATTAAAAATCTCTAGATTCTTGATCTTTCTCTTTCCTTGCCCCGGTGCTGCAACTTCTTGGTTGACTAGTGGGTTTCCTCCTCCGGGTGGTCCTCCGCCACCTCCAGGTGTTCCTTCTCCTGGTGATCCACCACCATCTCCGGGTGGTCCTCCACCAGATAAGTTAGGTCCAGAGTTGGATTGTGTGCCAAGATTCCCTCCACCACCACTGCTTGCTGCTGGGTGTGCAATTCCTCCTGTCATAGTGTTTGCCACATCTCCATCTCCTGCAGAGGATATAGACTGTGGAAATATATTTCCATATGCTACTGAAATGGAGGCTTCTGTTAAAATAGTAGCTATACTCAACATTTCTAATGGTGCAAGTATCTGTTGAGTTTCTTCTTCCTCTTTGGAGGAATCTGAAGACACTTCTTGCTCTGTTTCTGCAGGGTGTTCTCTTGATTGAACAGCTCCTCATGCTGGTTCTTATTCTAGTTCTGGTTCTACCCTTGATATTGGAGTTAATAGTATAAATGGTGTATGTGAGCTTTGGAAGGTTCCTGATAATACTCGTGGACTCTGTGTGTTAGATAGTTGTCCTGCTGGAATAGGGTTATCTTGTATAGGTGGTGACTTTCCGTAAGTTTTTTAGATATTTTTTTCCTATGTCTTTTGAGTAGGTTCAAGTCCACTTGCAACTACAATCCCTTTTGGTATGAAGGTAGTGTTGTATTGAACTGGACACTAGAAATGTGTGCAGTTAATCCACCAGTGACTGACTTCTCAATAGTGTTTGTCTCACACATAGTTTGGATCGAACAGATGGTACTTTCCTTCACAACTGTATGTTTGCGGTGCACTCATACACGTTGGGTTGTTCAAAGGAACTTCTGGTGTAGTGTCCTAGTTCAAAAACAGCTACGAAGTTTTGTTTGAGATTGGGGTTCACGAGGTTCTCTAGATTGACAATCTTGGCTCAAAGAGAATCAATCTGATATCTGAAATATTCTACAAAGTTTCTAATCCTTGGTGGAGATTAAACAACTTCTCTTAGAATAAATCCAAGGGTTTGTAAAACTTGTGAAATGTATTGCTGCGCTTATTTGAGAGTCATGTGATATTCTCGGGTAAAGTCTTCCTTCCTTAACACTTTGAGGTTATCAGCTATAACCCGAAGTGTATCAACTGCATATATGGGAATCTGTATTTTTTTGTAGAATACTCCTATTGTTAAGGATCTTTCTACACTTGTTTTGAGGTTATCCAAACCAATATCACTTGATTCTGGACTTGGTTCCACTGGAATGAGTATGTCTCCAGCTACTCCTTCTTTGCTAGTGGCTACCGAACTTTGGTACAGTCGAAACCCTCTTATCCCATACCTCCGATAACCCATAACCTCTAATATCCCATAGATTTTGCCGGGTCCCGAGTTGGTTCTATGGGGCAAATCCCATAACCTCCCATAACCCTTAACCCATAGCCTTTGCCGGCCAAAAACCCATAGGTTTTATCATTTTGTATCCGGAAAGTATGCCTTGAGCTAGGTTTATGGGGCTCAAAATCTTCGTCTGCTTACATTTTATAGGTATACAACGCTGCTCTAGGTGATTGGAAGCAAGACTGAACGTTGAGAATTCGTGGACCCTGGTGTTATTGGGCGCTTGAGTCATGATAACAGGTTATAGGATCGAGCACTCGACGAGCGCCTCCTCTCGTAGCCCATAACCTCCGAAAACCCATAGTTTTGGGCTTCTCCCGAGAGGTATGGGATAAGAGGGTTTCAACTGTACTCTTGCCGCTCTGGGATTCTTTGAAATACGGCCTCTTTTCTTGCTACTAAAGTGCTCAGACTCGAGTGTGCCGAAGAGTCATGTTCAATGAATGGGATAAGGGAAGGAAGGACTCTTCTGGGGTGTGGAGTATTTGGTTGTATGATTGGAGAGTTCAATACTTCTGAAGTCTCTGATATACAAATCCTAGGGAGTACTGGTAAGGGTTTCCCTCTATGCGTTGTTTGTTCCAGTGCGTTCCTGGGTCTTCTAAGTAGAGGATGGTCTATTCTTACTTTCTCTGTCTTGATATCTTTCTGCTTTTTATACTATCGAGCAAGAGAATCTCTGGTTTGTCAATGGGGTTCCCTACACCTGGGTAGGTGGAGAGTTAAAGCTTTCAGTCTAATATTATGCTTTTGAGTGCAACCTTTAAACTGAAGAGCCTTAAAGAATTGACTGCTTAGCAGCTTACTAGGCTCTTACTAGTCCGGTTTGCCTTGTCAAAGGAGAACACTAGTAAGGTCGAGTGAAAGCAAGATCACAAACAAAAGAGTTTGTTATACACAAAGAAGACTAAAAGCTGGGGAGCACTCTGAGGTGTTGTTCCTTATATATATATGTCCAAGCACTATGCAATGCACAGCCTTAGACTGTGCATTACAACTACGGACTGTCTACTGTGCAGCTGCATACTGTGCAACTATGGGCTATGCAACTGTGCAACTATGTAGCTATCAACTGTGCTACTATGGACTGTGCATTAACAGGATCTCGTATGTAGTAAGAGCAAAAACTGTGAGTTAAGCATGACAAAATACAAAGATAAACCAATTGTCATAACATTCAGTCACAGTTTATGTTGTTAGCATGTTCTTTCAGGTGGAGTCCTGCAACTGGCCGAACCTCATACCCAAAATGATTGCCAGCCAAATCCCCATCTTTGTAACTTGGCTGTCACCACAGGAGACCAAGAAACTGTGCCAGAACAACCCCATTCTCAGCTCACTCAGGCTGTCACAGGAGGATGGTTATCTTGTATTCAACTCTGGTGTGCCTTCTGTTAAGATCAGTCTAAGTGAGGGATGCTGTAGCCTTTGAGCACACAGTGTGTTGTCGCAAAAATGTGAAAAGAAGAATAGAACACTGTTCTATCCAGAAGCTTGATGATACAGATTAGGTAAATAAGGAGATTAAAGCTGGGGTTCCTTGATGGAAGCCTCAGCTATTATATATAGTACAACATAAACTGCTATAAATGGTATAGTAATGTGGCAGTGATGTGGAGATAGAGTCATAGAGCTGTGGATGACTGAGCAGAGGTTATATATAGCCACACTGACATATCTGGATTTTTATATATAGATGGGCTGACTGAGTGAGGAGATATACATAGCAAGGATGATCAAGCATATGTAAAAGTAATGATGAAGTGGCAGACAATGTGTACTAGATGATGAAGGGTAAGCAGAATGACGAAGAGTAAGCAGAGTAAGCAGGATAACAAAGATGAGCAGGGGGAGCAACAAAGTGGTAAGGAACAAGATGGTACTAAGAGGCATTCTAGACCTGGTTGACGCTGTCTATTGATGGCACTATATTGCCCACAAGAACCGTAGTGTCAACCTGAGCTTCATGTTGACCTTGACGACCTTGACGTTGCTGTCTACTGATTTCCAGGCCTCATCATCTGGGGCTGCTGGTCCTCATCCAGCCACCGGAGCACCTCACCCTTCGTTGCTCAGAGGGAGGTGACAAGTGTTAATCCTCATCACTCTGTCGACAATGTTTCTGAGGGTGACCCTCCCCTAGGGTGTTCTTGGCAGCAAGTCCCCCCAATACTTGTGTGGTATAGGGGTGCACTGTGAGATGCCACAGAGCGTCTTTGGCAACTCGGATGAGTCTTGTGTAAGTATCCTCCTGAGCCACCAGGGTGTACCTGTGGTTTGCCCCCAACTGTAGACTACTCCCAATAGGCTTGTGCCCACTAGAGAGCCTCGGGGTACTCCCTCAGCTGTGCCTCCACCATTCTCTCCAAGTCCAGGTGTGACAACACCCACCCCAAGCAGTCAGAGAGAGTCCTGTTGCTATGCAACCTAGTCTGGGGGTGGTTGTTGTTGTTGTTGTTGTGGCAGCAGTTGTTATGGTTGTGGTGGTGGTGGTTGCAGGGGTTCTAGGGTTGTTGCGGATTCTGTTGGGGTTGCTGGTGGGGCATCATGGTTATGGGTGATGGTGAGGCCAGGGATGGGTACAAGGTCAGATAGACCGGCAAATTCATCTGGAGATGAAGGAGGTTTAAAGTTTGAATGGGGATTGGATTGGAAAGAAGTCAAAGTTGAGAGAATAGGTAGAACAGGGGGAGGAGATATAGAATTAGATTACAAAGAGGTCAAGCAGGAACCGAGGTCTGAGAGAAAAAAGGCTGTGGGAAGCCAGGGGGTGGTGAAAGTTAAAGGTTCTGGTGAAGGTTGTCGGTATAAGGTGGGGAAGTATTGAGGACTGGTTGGAGGGGGAAGAGGAGAAGGATTATAAGGAGGACTTTGTGGAGCATTGTACTCAGAGTACTGAAGTGGGACATGGTTCTGTTCAGGCCATTTTGTGTCATTTTTTATAGGCTTTTAGAATTGTTTGTACATATTTGAAGTCCCTTTTGTGTAGCTACTAGTTTTTGTAAGAAGGTTGAACCTTCCATGTGACTAGATACTGGACATTTGCGTGCTCTCTTAGATATGGGTTTCATATATAGTAGCAGTCAAAAATAATGCCCGGGGGTCATTGGGCATCTAAAATATCATATTGGGGCAGCATTCTTGAGCAATGTCTGGACATCTGTGTACACATTAATACCCTACTATGTGCTCTATCCATACATACAAGAGAGAATTTGAATGACCCAGAATTGGCAGAGATATTCAAGTAACAATTATGAGACCCTATTTTGAGAGGTATTATTAGATGACCTATACAAGCCATTTTTGACCTCTATAAGGAGTTGAGATTACAATATACTATTGTTTGTGTAATAATAGGAATGCATCACTATTAATGTATCTATAGAACCAGAGATAGTAGTACAAACTGCTAAGGGAGCCTCATAAATAAGACAACAATGCTCCTATAACCTGTTGCTTCCTAGACCATTATATATATTAAGAAGTCATAATATCATGGTACAAAGTAGTATATCTTTCTGTTTGCATTCTGACTACTCATTTTGCCAGGTTGTTGTCAGACTTGATATTTCAATAATTTGGTTTGAGTATTGAATGCAGCCTTGCTACCTGTACTATTATTACTCCCTATAAAGACCCAGTTGGTTCTGACCTATGAAAGCTGGGTGTTATAAAGACTCAAGTACAAAGTATATAACCCACTATTCAGAATGTCAGTCCAGTTTTTGCTTCAAGTAGAGTAATGTGATTACTATCTTGGCATAGGGTTTCAGAGCATAGCAAAGTTTAGTATGTCTTTTATCCTTGATGCTAGGTATCCATAAGCTGGAGACTATAGCAATATTTGCATGACATAGTGTTCTCTTAAATAGATACTAAATTGAAGCATCAGGTGTTGTAGGAGAGTCAGGCCACAATTACTACTATTGCATCCTTTGGAGCATAGTTGGTATTCCGACTTTTTGCTGATCTAGCTAAGTACAGTTGAATCTTTCACAAGTCTGAATATCACAATATAGTATCCATGCCAACACATAATTTAGTTATGGCAGAGAATATCTACACTCCATGATTGGAGATACAAAACAGAAATATACTCAATATTGTCACTCATAATCAGCATTACCCACATTTAACCTCCCTTAAGACCTCGGAACTGCATGGAAGTGGCCTGTATAATATAGTGTTCTATATGAAAGGCCCCATAGTATTTGTATATACATTGGGACTTGGCTTTGTGAATCCTGGGATAAGATACAGGTCTGTGTTTCCAGAGGGTGACTGCCTAAAATGGACACAATTATGAATGCAGTTGCCAGTCAATATGGCCACATTGTACATGATTTTTGCTACAGACGTATGCATAGTAAGAAGTAGTAAACCTTTGTAGAGAATGCATTCACATGTCTCAATCTGGTAGTAGGAAATCAGTCAAATTATTCAGATAATGCTCAATTTTACACTCATCCAATGTGCATCCTAGCTGCATTACCGTGCTCCTATTAGGTAGGGAATGCCAATAAATACATGCATAAGTATAAGTAAGGTGCAGCACTGGTAATATAATACAGCATACAGTCTAGCTATACAGGGTATTCTTATGGAGAAAATGCAGAAAAATGGGGGCAGGTATTATTTTTGACTGCCACCATACTATACTGTCATTATGGCTAGTCACATTCAGTTTGTCCTACTACATAGCAACCTTTACTATTCCCTGTCCACCACAATCTGCTCTGCTTCATTATGTTCTGTTCTCCATATTTGAATCATCCTATCCTCTATCTACTATATCATGGTACTACCAAATGGTATAGTGGTCGTATGTTGTGATGTCAACCTGCAACATGGATGGAACACTTTAAGAGACATTTATTGTGGTTTCAACCTACAATAAACTCTCTGCTCTCTCTTATTGTGGTTCCAAAGACAATATACCTTGTTTACATCAAGTTGTACAGTTAGTTCTGAGATGTGGGGTGTGAACGACAATGATAGTTGTGAATGAAGACAATGGGTGGTGGTGATTGCCTTATCTTGTGTTGTGGTAGTTATATGATGAATACATTTGATTGTCATTATTTTTATGAAGGGTCCCATTCCCTATGGTTTATTGTTATTACACTCACTAATGTGGCTGTGTTTATCATACTAGTATGCCAAAGTCTTTGTCTTTATGCATTCGGTCTTCTTTGAAAATAAACACAAGATTTCAAGCATCAAATGCTAGAGCAGGGTGAAAGTCGACCCTTGTAGGTTCAAATTAATGAGGATACAAACTGAGTCAAGTAGACAGCCCCAAAAAACAATTATGCAATGTATACAATGTTGGTACAGTGACATTAACACTGGGATCAGTTATAGATTATGCTTTGTGCTATAATTACAAAGATTGGTCTCTCTATAAGAGGCAAAGTTTATGCAGAAACTGTTTTGCAGCAAGATGTCCATTGGTCTTCATCCATCTTGCAATTTATGCTCTGCTAACACCAATTTCCATTCAGTTGCATTTCTGGGTTTCAAAGTACCATCTTTGAGATTCTTAATGGTCATATATAAAGAGTTTTGTTTCTTTGGAGTAGAAGGCTGGGTCATCGAGATATTTTCAATAGAAGGTGATCTGCACATAAATTGTCACAAACAAATGGCTTACAGTTGAATCTAAACTCACTGATGTACTTGAGTCTTCTTTTTAGGCAAAACTTCCCTGTAAATTATGTACAACAACTTATTGTCAAGCAACTATAATCGGACATACTGCCACATAAGACTTTCATTATCTGAAGTTGCACTACATCACTATGAGATCTTATTCAACTACATTTGGAAAATGGTGCATGTACCATTGCTCATGTTTGCCTAAAATTGCCAATGTCTTGTATTGAGTCTCCAATGACATTGGTTTGTTTGAAGAAGGAGTTTCTGGGGACCCCATGATAGGTTTCTGACTATGGTATGCATGTTGATCATTGTTGATGAGTTAATGCAAAAATAGCATATACAGTTTCTTCAGAGTGTGTCTGACATCCTCAACGTGGAGTGTTTCCTCTTCAGCTCTATCTTGTTGATTATCATCTAAGTTAATGTGATGAACAACTGATTTTTTTGACTTTTTCTTGGGGACAATCTTGTCATCTCTGGATATATGTTAACTTTGGATTTTCCAACATATACAATCACTTATGATGCAACAAGAAGGTCCAAAGTATACATGAAGGTAGAAGATGGTGTAGCCTTATATATACAAGAGGTTCCTTATCACTAGTGGAATTATCATAATAGTGGATTCATAAAGAAGACAAAACATATGATGACTGTTTGTGTTGCTGGATCACTTTACACAAGGTAAAGTTTGAGAAGCAAAGATGATCTTCCTCATCTCTGTCAGCAATAGGGGAAAATGCAGGTCTGGTAGACCCACATGGAGTTTGATATCTGTACCCACATGGCTATGGGTATCAGTATCTCTTAGCCAACCTGCATTTAAGCCTGTGTTAGTGAATTTCAAGGGCATATGTACAGGTTGAACCTGTGAATCCATGGTCAGGTTTGATACCTGCAAGAAACCTATACCCAATCTGCAGGTATGGGTTTTTTGTGGGTATGGGTATGGGTCTTGACCTAGACACCCGCAGGTATACCTGCACCAGTTCCTAGTCAGCAGATGCATATATAAAACACCAAATAGCATATCAGAAATCATTACGTATAAAGAAATGCCTTTCACAACTTGTGACTTCTTTGATGCGCAACATGTGACTGGACCTCATGCTCTTTATTACTGAATTTTGAGTGTTTGTTAATGTAGAAGAAGGTTAGTCAAATTGTATATAACTTAGAAGCGAGGTTCTATCTTCTTTGATTTCTTCAAAGTAGATTGTTTGGTTATCTTCTTTGGAGACCAATTTTTGTTGCTGCTTTTGTGTGTTAGTGTTACGATCATTAGTTTATCTTCACATTCTATCATGATTATCACGCATTTTTTGTTGCTAAGTACAAGATCCTGTTGATGCCTAGTCCACAGTAGCACAGTCGATAGCTATGTAGTCACAGTATGCAGCTGCATAGTAGCACAGTCCGTAGTCGCAGTGCACAGTCTAAGGCTGTGCATTGCACAGTTCTCAGACATGTAAATAAGGGATGACACCTCAGAGTGCTCCCCAGCTTTCAGTCTTCTTTGTATATAACAAACTCTTCTGTTTATTATCTTGCTTTCACTTGATCTCACTGGTATTCTCCTTCAACAAGGCAAACCAAGCTAGTAAGAGCTTAACAAGTTGCTAAGCAGTCAATCCTTTAAGGCTCTTCAGTTCAAAGGTCATGCTTAAAAGCATAACATCAGACGGAAAGCTTTAACTCTCCACCTACCCAGGTGTAGGGAACCCCATCAACAAACTGGAGATTTTCTTTCTCGCTCAACAGCATAGAAAGCAGAAAGATATCAAGATGGAGGAAGTAAGGATAGACCATCATCTCCTCAAAAGACTCAGGAACACACCAGAACAAACAACAAATAGAGGGAAACCCTTACTAATATCCTCTAGGATTCATACATCAGAGACTTCAGAAGTATTGAACTCTCCAATCATATGACCAAGTACTTCACACCCTGGAAGAGTCCTTTCTTCCCTTATCCCATTTGTTGAACATGACTCTTTAGCATACTTGAGTCCAAGCACTCTAGTAGCAAGAGAAGAGGCCACATTCTAAGAAATCTCAGAGTAGCAAGAGTATCAAAGTTTGGTAGCCACTAGCAAAGAAGGAGTAGCTGGAGATATACTCATTCCAGTGGAACCAAGTCCAGAATTAAGTGATATTGATTTGGATAACCTCAAAACAAGTGTAGAAAGGTTCTCAACAATAGGAGTATTCTATAGAAGAATACAGATCCTCATATACACAGTCAATACACTTCGGGTTATAGCTGATAACCTCAAAGTGTTAAGGAAGGACAGCTTTATATGAGAATACCAAATAACTCTTGAATGAGTACAGCAGTACATTTGCAAGTCTTACAAACCCTCAAATTGATTCCAAGAGAAGTTGCCCAATCTGCACCAAGATTAGATAGAAACTTTGCAGAATATCTCGAATATCAGATTAATTCTCTTCAAGCCAAGATGATCAATCCAAAGAGCCTCACAAACCCCAATCTTGAACAAGATATCACAAAACTTCAAAGCTGTCTTTGGACTAGGAGGCTATAGTGGCAGTCAAAAATAATTTCTGCCTTCCAAAATCATATACTTCCCCATTATGTATATATATTCTAAGTTAGTGAATAAATGCATATACATGCATGTAGAAAAACATTACCATATAGCCTTATTGCATACAGTCCCTCAGCCTGTGAGCGTGAGAAAACGAGGGCACTTATTTTGATGCCTGCCAGCGCACAAGCCTTCGCTGCATTCCTCCTCTTGTTCTCTGCCAACAACAGCCACTATTACTACACCACTTTAATATCTTGCATTACCCCCTTTCACACTTTTTGTTTTTACTTATAGTTAAGTGCACACCCACCAAGCAAGCCCGCATCATCACCCTTCGTAACCCTATCCATAGTTCCCCCCAGTCCTTCACAGAGATTGCCCAGCTGCTCAAGCTGGATCATTGGACAGTCTCCCAGTATGTGGCACAGCATGCACAGAACCCCGACTATTACTACTACATACTCCGTCCTGGCCAACCTCATGTTCTTTCCTCTCAAGACACCTATTATGCTGCCCTTGCTATCAGAAAAGGGTCCACTTGCAATGCAACTGATGCTCAGTGCTAGCTGTTCCCTGATGTCAGTGTCCACACTGTACATTGAAGGCTTTGTGAGCAGGGCCTCTATGGGCAGGTGTGGTGGGCCAAGCTGTATCTCAAGCCAATCCATGTGGAGAAGCAGAAGAAGTGGGCAGAGGAGCATGCAGATTGGGAGTTGGATTAGTAGAAGAGTATATGATTCTCAAATGAGATAAAGGTCAATCTCTTTAGCTCAGATAGGAGGCAGTACTGCCATAGAAGGGTTGGGAAGGAATTCCTGGACAGGAATGTGAAGAAGAAGGTCAAGCACAATGGAGGCAGTTTGATGGTCTGGGGATGCATCACTCCTTCTGGTGTCGGTCGTCTACACTGGGTCATAGGGAACATGGACTCAGAACAGTACTACTCTATCTTGGAGCAGTCTCTCCTGGGTACCATTCAAGACTACTCCCCTCTTCCCCTGGCTCCTTCCTCTTCCAGCAGGACAACAATTCAAAATATCAATTAAAGTCTACACAGCGCTAGTTATGTGACCACAACATTCCCCTGTTGAACTGGCCTCCCAACTCATCTAACATGAACATCATAAAGCATGTTTGGAGCCAGCTCAAGGTTTGTCTCAGCAAGCATCACCCTCTTCCTCAGAATCTGGACCAGTTATGGGAGGTGGTGCAGCAGGAGTGATATGAACTGGATACTTTTTATATTTAGCAGCTTTATGAGACTCTTTCTGATTGTGTACACTCTCTTAGCTGCTTGTGGCTCTCATACACAGTACTAGACTAGTCTTAGTTTTGTGCTGATTTTATTCCAATTGTTTGCTTACTTACACTGCACTACTTAGGGTAGTAAGATCACAGTCATTCAATTCTTACTTACACAACCCCTTCAATTCAGTCTCAAACTATATGGTTCTTTTTATGCATGATAGACCATATGGTAAGCTGCTATTATGCAACTCAATGTATGTATCTGTGTGGGAAATACTTAATCTTTGCGTGCAAAGCGCAGTGGACATTATTCTTGACTGCCACTGTACATCAGAAATTCCTTTGAGCAACCCAACATGTATAAGTGTACCACAAATATACAGTTGTGAAGGAAAGTACCATCTGTTCGATCCAAACTACGTGTGAGACAAACACTATTGGGAAGTCAGTCAATGGCGGATTAACTGCACACATTTCTAGTGTCCAGTTCAATACAACACTACCTTCATACCAAAAGGGATTGTAGTTGCAAGTGGACTTGAACCTACTCAAAAGACATAGGAAAAAAATATCTAAAAAACTTACGGAAAGTCACCACCTGTACAAGATAACCCTATTCCAGCAGGACAACTATCTAACACACAGAGTCCACGAGTATTATCAGGAACCTTCCAAAGCTCACATACACCATTTATACTATTAACTCCAATATCAAGGGTAGAACCAGAACTAGAATAAGAACCAGCATGAGGAGCTGTTCAATCAAGAGAACACCCTGCAGAAACAGAGCAAGAAGTGTCTTCAGATTCCTCCAAAGAGGAAGAAGAAACTCAACAGATACTTGCACCATTAGAAATGTTGAGTATAGCTACTATTTTAACAGAAGCCTCCATTTCAGTAGCATATGGAAATATATTTCCACAGTCTATATCCTCTGCAGGAGATGGAGATGTGGCAAACACTATGACAGGAGGAATTGCACACCCAGCAGCAAGCAGTGGTGGTGGAGGGAATCTTGGCACACAATCCAACTCTGGACCTAACTTATCTGGTGGAGGACCACCCGGAGATGGTGGTGGATCACCAGGAGAAGGAACACCTGGAGGTGGCGGAGGACCACCCGGAGGAGGAAACCCACTAGTCAACCAAGAAGTTGCAGCACCGGGGCAAGGAAAGAGAAAGATCAAGAATCTAGAGATTTTTAATGGCAATTAAAACAAGATCTGGTCCTTTCTCAACCAACTTTTCCTACTCTTTACCACCTGACCTCCTAACTTTGTCAATGCCTACACAAAAGTTGCAACAGCCCTGTCCTTTATGGAAGGAGATAACATTAACTTCTGGAAGGATGCAATTATTCAGAGGGCAGAAGAGGAAGTACAGCCAGGTGTTCCCCTACATGCCTTTGTACTGGTAGGTGAGGTTGACGACTCTATGGTCTACTTAACCACTATTGAACTCAGAGACTATATATCTGTTGATGAGTTCAATGCCCAGTTTATGAGCTTAGCCCTCAAAGGCAATATTTGAGATCCAATGGTGCAACTTGCACTGTACAGACAAGCACTCCCTAAATATTTGCTAAGGAAGATTTCTATGTCATAACAGCGTCAACTGAATTGGAACTATCATACATTGGGTGGAAGGCACTTTTAATATGAACAGAAAAAGGTTGCATACCAATTGGTACATTGCCAACATTGGACACAATAATGTCCTATTTGGCATGCCATGAATCCAAAAGTACAATCTGAATATTGACTAGGAAAGTGGTCACATAATTATTTCCTCCAATATTATAAAGAAACAACAACAGATCCACAAGTATCAAACCAGACATAATCCACCAGACAGAATGTTGTGAGAATTCCCAGTCAAAGCAATTAACTATGAATTGGTTATATCCTTTGTTCAAATAAAGGATAAAGACAAGGACAATATCGATGCCAATGAGCAACTCACATACAATCTATCTCAGACAATAGAGCGATGATGTTAGAGAATACAAGTCTAGAAGATCAACAAGTCAACAGAGATAGCAATAGTAGCAAAAAGGATCAGAAACAGAGAACTCTTGATGAAATCCTGTCCAACTTTGTCAAAGACTTCAAAATGGTCTTTAAAAAGAAGGCTGCTGAAAGATTTCCACCATCCTGACCCTGGGATTATGCTATCAAATTCAAGAAACATTTTGACTATCTACCCAAGGGGTCCTGGAGAAAATCTACCTGCTATCATATATAGAATGACATGAATTGGACAAGTTTATCTCGGAAAATCTCATGAAGGGTTACATTCAAAAATCCAAATCTTCCATAGCATCACCATTCTTTTTTGTGACACACAAGGATGGAAGCCTTCGACCAGTACAAGACTATCAAGCACTGAATGAAGGAACTGTTATGACTATGCCGACTCCGAGGTCCGAAGGCCGAGATCGGTGGAATGCGACCAGAGGTACGAGGGTCTGACGGCGTTCGGAGTTCGGCGGGGTGAGGACTTCGGCGAAGCTATCGGCAACGCCCTGAGTATACGCCGGTGTCCTCGACTTGCGAGAGAAGGCGGGGAACGCGGAAACCGGGAGAAGCAGAAGTACGAAGTCCGACTTCGAGTCGGACAACGAGAGGACGAGGTAGAAGGGTGAGCAATGTTCTAAGTGACGACCGGAGTTCGGAGTCCGGAGGTCGGGGTCAGAGGTCGGGCGTGGACTTAGAGAAGAACATGTAGAATTCAGGGTGTAACCAGATATCCGAACTGAGGTACAAGTCTACTGCTACCGAACCTTATATAGTCGGAACTCCGGCCAAGGTCTTGGCGAAATCGGCGTAAGTAGACCGGGAGTCCGATCGGGAATCGGAGTAGATCAAAGTCCGTTGTTCGTAACCTGATCGGACTGATCGGAGTATGGTAACAATCATAAATGCGATGGGACCTATCAAAAAGAGATGGGACTAAGGTATTAGACATAAAAGGTTAGCGCGGTCGGATATCGGGGTTCGGGGTTTGGGGTTCGGGTCCGGTCGGCACGGGACCTAACAGGAACAGTGAAAAATGCATATCCGCTACCTCTCATAAGTGACATCATTGACCGCTTAAAGGGAGCCAACATATTCACCAAACTTGATATGCGAGCAGGGTACAACAATGTTTGCATCAAGGAAGGTGCCCAGTGGAAAAGCCACATTCATCACGCCAGTGGATGATTCAAACTGACAGTCATGTTCTTCAGATTGTGCAACACACTGGCAACTTTCCAGAACATGATAAATGACATATTCCGAGATATTTTACAAGAAGGGTGGCTTATCATTTATATGGATAACATCCTTATCTTTTCTGACAACACGGAGGAACATCACACACAGATGCAAAAAGTTTTACAACGGTTAATAGAAAATGACCTCTATCTCAAAGTAGAAAAGTGCGAATTTGACAGACAAGAAGTTGAGTTCTTAGAATCAATCCTCCCCTTCAAGCAATATGATTGGAAATATACTATTCAATCACCTACTACTTGTACTGCTCTGCCTCCATGTGCTGGATTACCCTCCCGGCCATGCATTGCTAGGTAAAGTACCACCCAGCTTGGCTGCGCAAGTCAAATATGACCAGCTTGCCGCCAGGCTCTCCTGTGCCTCTGCCCTATTATGGGGCAACAAGACATAATTTGGGTAAGTGATAGATAGATAAATGTTTTATTTGTCAAACACTCACCAATTTTTATACACTCCTGGTTTCTTTCCATGTGCTGCATAATAACAATGAGGAGGACACATGGCCGGTGGCTGCCAGGCCAGAGGGACCAGGCAAGGGAGTGGAGCTATGGCCCTGCCATCTCGTTGGGAAGGAGCTGGTTGCCACTGGTGTAGGATATGCCAACTTATTGGCAGAGATTGAAAGAGAGGTATGCACAGTGCTCATGATTATTGTGTCAGTGGTGAGAGAGGGGCTTGATATTTTGAGGTTGTAATCGACAAAACACTGGAGAGAGACGGAGATGCCAGAGTGGGTGTAGGGAGGCAGGGAGAAGATGAAGCAGTTGGTGGCAACAAAGACATAAGCCCAGCCAGCATTTGCATGCTCCAAAGGGGGCCTGCAGTCGTCAGCATCCTCACCCACCACCTCCTGCATGGTGTCCCCAACGTTGTCCGCCTCGTGATCATGAGCCTCCAGCTGGGGTGGAACTGCAAGTGTGATGTCGTGGCATAGGTGGGCAAGCTGCAAGTATGTGAGGTTGGGAATGTGGGGATAAGGATGAGGAGTTCTTCTATCTTCATACCCTGGTGTCCATTGCGCCAGGTGAGAAGGAGGAGGGTTCCACAGTCCATCATCCCAGAGGACCCTGCTGCCACCCCAGGCAAGTGGCCTCAAGCATAGGGTATTTCTTGTGTGAGGTGCCAGGGAACACACATGTCATGGCCAATGCCAGACCCCTAGATACTCTAAGATGGAAGAGTACAACACAGACATACCAGTTATTGACCAGTCCAACAGCTCTGCCTCTCCAGACTATGTACACCCTAGTACGCTGCCCTTCACGCTGCCCAATCGCCACAATGCACCCATTGTTGCCATAGACAGGGGTGGAGCCTAGGAAGTTGGTGAGATTGTCCCAGTCAAGTATGAGAGAGCTAGGGACATTCATGAGGGAGCAGCGGAGAGATGCACCTGGCAGTGTGAAGTGATACGGTCCTATCAGGCTAACATTCCTTTCCATTTCTGCTGGTCCCATGGTCACAACAGGTGATGGCAGCCACTTAAAACCAGCCACCAATAGGTTGGGCAGGATTTCTACAGTACATTCAAGCCCTGTATAGCCCATACCGTCATTGCACCATTAATGTAAAGCGCCCATCTTGCCACGGAAGTGCAAACTGGGCTCATCCTCCCTCAAACATCAGAAAAAAGCCCCTACCTGAGATACCTTGGCCTTAGAGTGGCTCTGGCTGTCTCAGAGTCTCTGGGTTGACTCTCAGGGTGTCTCAGAGCTATGCAGCACCACTTAGCGCTATATGGGTTTTTTCTAATGCCTTTACGTGTCACATGCTTGGTGGAGGACATGAATATCTCTGATTGCAATTTCTTACATGGGCTGTACTTTCTGCCCTTCCTGCTCACCATCCAACCAAGTTTCTTACACTCTGATCAGCATATAGTTAGTTGATTTGTAGTAGAAGCAGATAAATATTGGATGGTACTTACCTGCAAGCCAGGAACAATTTCCTGCATTCCTTGCTTGGCATCCTTTGCACTTCAAGCTGCAGTTGACTGGTTGTTTATATACCTTTTGACCTTCGCAGTTGTTGCATGGTTGCATGTGGATCTCTTTGGAGACTCTGTTCATGTTCTGATCCATCATCATTTTGAATATGGTGTCCAAGAACATTTGCAAGTCCTAGGTAGGATGTGTCCTGATTTCCTTCCTTGTCTGGCCATGACTGTTGCTCGTCCAACGTGCTTATTGACCTTGGGCAAATTGTTGCACTCATCTTCAGTAGTATTGTTTGCATTGACATTGTGGTTGATAATGTTATTGTCACTAGGATTGTCAGCAATCACATTGTCATGCTCCTCAGTGGTCCTGTGAACTGGTTCGTCCATAGACTCATGTTTGTAATTCTCAGTGGACTCATCTGCATCATTGTTGGAGTGTGTGAATATAGTTTTCTGTGAACTCATGATTCTGTTTGTCTGTAGTATGGTACATGCCAGTATTCTTGTCATTGTGATCATGTTAGACTTGGAGTGTTGCGCTTGGAGATCTTCTTTGTTCTTGGTCAAATGCAGTTCATCTTCTTGTTTTGATATGTTGTTAGTGTTTAGGTCACTTATACATCCATCACTAAACAACTTACCTTTCTTGAATGTCTGTGTTTCAGATTTGTTCTCCACGTTATCCAACTGTTTAGCATAGATTTCCATATCACTCTCGTCTGATTCCAAGAAGCCTATGTAAGTATGAGGGTCATGCATCTGTAATGAGATGTGCTCACTGTTGTGGTCAACCTTATTTTTAATGAGGGGAGTATCATCTGCAAGACTCTTGTGAGGTGGTTGTGTTGAGGGAAATAGATTGAGGGTCGTTTTATTGTCATTTGCATTTTGCCTATGTTGAGTTGAGATCTTGGGTCATGACTGTCGCCTTTGATCATACAAAGCCTTGATAGTGAATTTAGCTGCTCTTGATTCAACCAATCTAAAGTACATTGAGCATGACAATAAAATCTGATAGTGAATATGAACCTACTTGGGCAACCATTAGGTTCAACTTTTGTCAAACAGTGTGCGTTCCTTCATTATCTCATGTGAATTGAGTGCAAGGGTCAGCAACAGCAATCAGACTTTGTGGTATCAACCTGCAAAGTGGGTGGAGAGTGTGTACTGCAGTATCAACCTGTGGCGTAATTGTAGAGGGTGCTTGTTAACAGTTGGGCATGTTGAACTTTGTCAAGTTCTCTATTATAGCTTATTTGTACACCTATCTACCACAGCAGCCATGGGTGTGTTTCATATCTTATCTACATTCATTTGGTACCATGGATCTCCTCAGATGTCTCCCTATTTGCTGAGATTTGGATCCTAGCAGGTTCTTTGGTCCTTTCAGATTCATCAGACCATTTGGCGCTTCATTTTTCAACATTCACTTGCTCCATGTTGGTTAGTTTTCAATGTCTGTATGATCAATCGTGCCAAATGGATGTTTTGTGATAGTCTTATTTTTTCTTGGACTTGGTTTTTAGTGATATATATATATATACTATGCTGTGCATTTACGCAGCATACGAACCTCTCTTCCACTAAATACCATGGCCAAACAGATACATCTCTGTCATAGTTGCATTGAGACTTAGGAAAGACCTCATTGTCCTCTAGACAATTTGTTGCCTTAGGCTGTCACATGAAACCAAACCTCACTTTATCAAATGCTCCATTGATCGACATGCTGCTGCAGATAGAAGCAACATAGTGTTCATAAACCAGCACTTTACTTTTTCTGGTGAAATCAAGCAGATATCACTGATCATTGAAGACAAGACATACACTATCTTCTAGTTGTCTTCACTCATACCTCCCCCCTTCACAGAGGGGATTTGTGAAAGGGGGAGGCTGTCACAGTACGGTGGGCAGCTCTGCCCAGATTGGGATTTATCAATATGAGAAAGGAGGACAAACCTCCAGTTCTGCATGCTTTTGTTGAGTGAGTAGTTCTATTTTTAAATATTGAAGTTGTTTCTTAACTTTTGACAGTCATCTCTCAAGGTCGAGCTTCATTACACCCCGTATGTTCATGTGGTAAGAGTGAATAGATACAGCTTCTGCTAGATCTAATTGTTCTTACCACATGAACTATGTCTAGTTTTGTCTCTTTTATCAAGTGTTATATGAGGAATTGTAACATGCATGTATGTTTCATAGTTCAGATTCTGGACAACGAAAAATGTAGAACTTCACTTCTTTTTCTGCTCAACATTCTCCCTTGATAAATTATTCTTGTGCCTTGTATGAATAAGTCAATTGTACTGTCAAAGTATTGTGGTAAGAGATAACAATTTGGCTAGATTATTACAATAATACTCAGATTCTTGTCAAAGGTGATTGTGTTGATATCTAAGTGGATTAGAGCTGCTATTTCGGGATGTTGCTGACAAGTGTGAGTTCCAATACCCACCTGATCATCCCACGTTCCGGCTCTAAGTAGGCCTGTCACACCAGCATGCTGGCAGGCCTCGCTTGGGTTGCTTTCCCCTGCCCTGTGTACTTTTCGATAATTATCTCGAGATTCCTGTCTATGATGCAAGTCTCTCATGTCACTCAATGTCAATATATGTTTGGAGCCATCTCCCTTGTATGTTCTCCGCTCCCATCGGCCCCTCGCACATATCGTATGTTCGGTTCCTGGCCCCCGACAGCACTCAAGACCACTGTTTTTGTACGTCCCGCCCTCTTTCCTTTTCCGCTCCCTTCCTGATTCTCTCTCCCAAAGCGGTCTGTGGAGTTTCTTCAAGTGCTCTCTCACCACTCATTGGCACTTCCTCCTTGTTATCTGCCATGTACATCCCGATGCCGTCCACACCGCTCCTGCCGTCGCTGTCCTTGCTCCCGCCGTCGCTGTCACTGTCCTTATGTCTATTAACCTCTCACTGTTGTACTCGTCCCCCTTTACACCCTCACTGTCCTTACTTGCCTCACTGTTACTGCTGTCATCTGCCATCCTCCCTGTCCCTAGTCGCCTCGCTGTCACTGCTGTCACCCCACCATCCTCGTCATTGCCTCTGTCATGTTGAGAATCTTCCCAATGCAGCACAGACGAGTAGAAATTGTACTCAACCTTAATGCTGCGGTCCTCGCATTCAAACGTGCTCTACAAGCCAAGCTTGACCAGGCCAGATCCAAGCTGATAGGTATGTATACAGCAGGGACATACCGACTGGTATGTCATCCCTGGAGGCTTCAAAGTCATCCGCTGACCATGATTACTTTAGAGAGGCTCAACCACTGTGTCTGATTGACATGTACAATGTGCTCAAGACACGCTAGTCCATTATGCCAAAGGATTGTTACATGTACTTTCAGGAGCTCGTGAGTTGTTGAATAACAATCATTTTACCACACCCACCCTAACCTTTCCCATGCTGTGTGCAGATCTATGCCCTCTGAGTGCTGCGCGATATCAATGTCGTCCACCATGGCATCAAACCCGGGGACATCCCCATCAACTTTCATAGCCATGCCGTCCTCACCAACTTTGGCATGATAAACAGGTGCTGGTCGACTGTTGTGAACACAGTTGAACTGCATATATAGCACCAGCCAAATGTCAAGCCATGCTTGACATTGCGCCCTTTTGGCGTAACGGTTACAGCGGCTGGTCTGTTTCCAACATCGACGAGTTTGAGACCTGGCAACGCAAGACCTACTCGGGCACGTATGCATACATGGCCCCGGGACTTCGATGAAACCTACAGATGCGCTGTCGATGTGTAGAGCCTCGATCTCGTGTTCCTCAAGATCCTGGGCCTCACAATTGTACAGTAGTTCCTGTCTGAGAGCCTGCATGCGATCTGTGCGTCCAAGACAGAACCTTTCCCCTTCCCTCCTCTTGTCTTCGTGTCAGATCGGGGATCAATTACATCCATGATCATTCCCTTCTATGCTGCCTCTATGTCCATCCATTACAGTCATCTGTGCGGTAATGCTAGCAGCCTCCTGCCACCACTTGTTTTATCCCTGTGGTATGTTCACTGTTTGTACCCTATCCCTCATGAACCATTCCTCCGCTGCACTATTGATGTCCATCATAGCATAAGTCAATTGGTATGCAGCTACTGTTTGACGACATAGCCTGTTCCCTACGTACCCAGTATATAGCGTCTGAATAATGTCATTACAACTCCATGCCAAAAATGTGATGTTGATTTTTTCGGAATCCAAATTTCAATTATACTCGATACACGGTCACGTGGCCTCGCGCACTCTCACGCACTGTGTCACTGACAAGGATGGCGCGCTGGACACATCCACAACAACCAACCAAACATATCCTTTCTGCGATTGCTGTCTCCCCATGAACAGGTTTCCCGGAAAACATGCAGCTATGTGTCCTCATCTGTCAATCTGCACACTGGACATCTCTTCAGCCTCAGGACTGTCCAACAGAATTTGCGACTATCACAACATCACAGGAGGTGCAAGGAGGCGCATAAGTTTCGACTGGATCATGTTTCTGGTGCGTGTGTTTACCTTTCCTCCATGTCTCAAAGTTCATCATCAAGAACGGACAGGTATAAGTTTCAAGGACTGGCAAAGGCACATGGATATGGCCAGCAGTACTGACAGCATTGAGTGGGAGGATTTGTACACCATCAACCCTCTCCCTCCTGGTAAAGAGGCAATGTTTCTTAACAATGCAGGTGGTGAGGATGATTTGTGCCACAGCCTTTTTGAAGAAGAGCCAACATGTTTGTGAGTAAATTAAGGCCATGTCCCAGTCTCAGTCCATAATTTCGCCTTCTGTTTAGACAGCAAGTGGACACCCAGACCTGTCATGATCACATAGAGCTTTGCAACACTGCATGGGCCCCACAACTACAAGAGTTGTGTTCAGCGTATCTCATGTGGCAGGCCGGGTCAGAGAGCGACGACGATTCCATGTTGTTGGATACCCCAGCATTTGCGATGGTCATAGTCGATTTCTTCGGTGAAGTCGATGTCTCCCCCCTGAATCTATGTAAACATATAATTACTCGCTGATTAGCAATGACCAAACATACTTTTCAGCAAACCAAGCCTAGCGAGTTGGTCAACGTGACACTTGTATGCCACAGCTACTTAGGGACCTCGCCGATCAATCCCTCCGTAGCCGTATCCTTCCAAATGCTTGAGGCATATCGTCAATTTTATCGAGTCTGCCCCCGACTCAGCATGCAAGCTCACGTAAAAGCATTGTGCCATCTTCATGCAGTATGTGGTACAATTACAGCTTTTGCCAATGCTCACGCTTTGCCCAGCTCTGTTAGGTCCCGTGCCGACCGGACCCGAACCCCGAACCCCGAACCCCGATATCCGACCGCACTAACCTTTTATGTCTAATACCTTAGTCCCATCTCTTTTTGATAGGTCCCATCGCATTTATGATTGTTACCATACTCCGATCAGTCCGATCAGGTTACGAACAATGGACTTTGATCTACTCCGATTCCCGATCGGACTCCCGGTCTACTTACGCCGATTTCGCCAAGACCTTGGCCGGAGTTCCGACTATATAAGGTTCGGTAGCAGTAGACTTGTACCTCAGTTCGGATATCTCGTTACACCCTGAATTCTACATGTTCTTCTCTAAGTCCACGCCCGACCTCTGACCCCGACCTCCGGACTCCGAACTCCAGTCGTCACTTAGAACATTGCTCATCCTTCTACCTCGTTCTCTCGTTGTCCGACTCGAAGTCGGACTTCGTACTTCTGCTCCTCCTGGTTTCCGCGTTTCCCGCCTTCTCTCGCAAGTCGAGGACACCGGCGTATACTCAGGGCGTTGCCAATAGCTTCGCCAAAGTCCTCACCCCGCCGAACTCCGGACGCCGTCAGACCCTCCTACCTCTGATCGCATTCCACCGATCTCGGCCTTCGGACTTCGGAGTCGGCACAGTCATAACAAGCTCCCCTTTCAATGAACTCTTGTTAACCAATTCAGTGTTGCATACGACACATATCTCAACATCTTACATAGTATCGAGCTTCAAGTCTGCGCAGTCATGAAGCAAGACACTGAAAACTGGCGGATGCTGAATGCATGTGCACCGTGTCTCTACAAGCTGGAGAACGAACCCAAGCTTCATTTCTCGCTTCTCGCAACCATGGATGACAACCAATCATTGAAGCTCGTTGACAGCAAATTCAAGGGTGGCACACCACTTGAAGACACACGGAGCGGTCGCACCAACATATACATCCCCACAGAAGACGTTGACCACTTCAAAAACGAGCCTTCATTGTTCCCGCCTTTCATGGACATAGCCACAACCACGGCTGCCAGGTCAAATGGCTTCCATTGTACATTGAAGGGGTCGGCAAGGAGGATTTTGAAGGATGTGAGCGACTGTTCTCAGAGTCCAACGACCTTGCCCCAACTACCTGTCTCGCCTCACCATTCTACCGCCATCAAGCCATAGAAGAATTTTTTAGCTTCTGGAGGATGCAGAAGCATGCAGAAAGTGGTAAATAATTTTTTGTTGTGGTGATGTGATTAGATGTCTTACAGTTGCGTAGGCAATTTCATCTACAGCAATTACAAACAAGCCCTTGACATCCTGCAGTATGATGGTGCAACATTTGCCCTCCTAGCTGAGAAGCTCAAGATTACGAGTGAGGACTGTGAGAGGTACTTGCAAGAAGAGCGCGAATACCTGGAGAAACGCAAGCGCGAGCCTCCCAAAGTCGCCGACATGCTCACATACGCCAAAGTTCTTGCTAACCTTGAGTGATACGGGTATGTATCGGTGTTGTTCAGCGGTATACTTTCTCACATGTCATGATTCACACAGCACCAAGGCTGCAGTTGCCAAGGAAGCGGAGCGTACCATGGATCAATCTATACCAGCCAACAACCCCACCGAAGCAGCACAGTGCAAGAAGACAACTGCAAAGATATTATTGACGGTGCACACATCAACGCAGTGTCTCGAAAAGGCAGAAAACAAAGTCTTGGAACTTGAAGACAAGCTCCACATCACCAAGCGATGGGTGCCAGGCATGGTGGAGTATGTGAATGTATTATGTGATCTTACTCTGCGAAAGTATCGTCTTGTGCTTGACAATCTTGAACGTCTCGTTGTTTAGTGCATGTTCGAGCTCATGAAGCTGGGTCTGAGTAGCATAGGTATGAGTGACAATTCTGCATATGTGGCTAACTAATATGTACAATTGCTAGGATACAAATTGCGTAAGAAGAATGGGAAGGTGCTGAGGACACGCGCTGACGCTATCTGGAACACCCTCACCAAATACAACTGGTGTGCTGCACAGCTCAAGCCTCCTCGAGCACAGCTGTCATAGAACGAGGTAATGGAGATGATATCACTTGCAGAATTTGATCTACTTTGGGATGCTCACGAAGATATACACAACAAACCTTGGGCGCAGCGTGCACACCGTCAGGCCATGAACCTGCACTTCACCTCTATGGTCGATCAGCACATTGACTTCCAGCAAGCAATCAAGGCTGTCCATGTCACGCAACCCAGCCTGGCTCATGAGCTACAACTTTGGTGGGAATACCAAGACCGCATCAATGCTCGTGTCGCTGGCCACCTCTATCAAACATCACAGCTCCCTGGGTTCTCGGTTAATGTTGCGACAGGCTAACATATCGGTCACTCACTGGTGGAGGGTGCTGGCACGATATCGCTTCCAACATGGGCTTGTAGGATGGCTGGTGAGGGTAGTCAGGATACTTGTGATGACGTTGGGGCAGATGAAGAACTTGAGACTGCAATCCCCGGGGTTCGTTCGGAGCAGGACACAGGAGAACTTGTGGATTTCTTTGACCGTCTAGGTATACAGGACGCATAGTAGTGTGATTTGAATGCCATCTGCTGTTGATGAACTTGAGCGTACCCGGCTATCCCTTGGACCTGCCCTACTACTAGTAGCACACCATTACAACCACAGCGACAAAGATTTTGAGAACGCCCAAAATGTGCAAACATGACGACTGAATCAATTCAGAGTTACAACTTCTGTGTAATGGGTACGTGGCTGGCATAGCTGAGATGTCCGACATCCCTGAGTTGAGCAATTTCGAGTACGCTGAGCTTGGGCTGCCAGTGAGTGCCAGTGGCAGAGATTGGAGAGACGGGATTGGTTGATGGAGGCCGAGCAATAAAGAGAGACAAAGGAAATCTTGGGTGCTCAGAAAGACGCATAGGAGGTGCAGTGCTAATGCTAGATGGGCTGTGCATGTAGGCACAGTCAGCGCAATATATGCACCGGCAGCGGAGGAGCTGGCACAGCTCTCCTACTTACCTCCATCCTGTCAACTTCACACACAATAACACATACAGTGACGTTCAGCCTCATTGGCTTAGTTGTCCCATTTAACAGCACCATGGACCTTATATTTGCCCTGTGCGGCTGCCTGCTTTTCAGTGGCTAGTACGGCATTTAGGATGCCTACATTATCATGAAGAGATTGTCCCATGCACAACCTATTGGCAAGAACATAGCAATGTACGATACTGAGCCTGGGGTTTGATATTCTGAAACATGCACTAGACTGGTCATGAACTCCCCTGGCTGCAGGCTGCCTCGCCACACTATCCTCTCCCTAACCTGATGTCAGTTACTGGTGGCACACGCCCATCCGACAATATGGTGTTCTTATCATCCTTGCCTACTTTGTCTTCTCATCATCTCCTCATTGGTTCATACTGGCAATCAAACTCTCCCTATGGGTCCACTCATGAACAGCGTGAGGTTCCTAGCCATTGCGTCTTGACCGAACTCAGTCACGGGCCAGGGCCCATTCAGAGCCATTTGTAAGAGCTTAGAGCTAGCTGTGATGTCAAAACTTACCTCTCCAACCATTTGCTATCCATTGCGAGCCACATGCACAGCCCGTCCAGCATTGGTTTAGCCCCTCCTACCAGACATTCGCTATCAGTTGGTATGAGCTAGGTGACATATGTAGTTGTGACTAAGTTGAATATATGAGTCACGTGCCTTATGGGAGGAAGCGTACTTGCACTACCCTCTCAGGTTAAGCGCCCACGCACGCCTTGCTTCTCTTCGTTCTCCTAGAAACTCTGGCTCTCTTCCTGGCTTCCCGCCCTGTCATCGACAATCCAAACAAGTCAGGTCTTTCACTCAAAAGAAGCTGCAACGAGGCTGATAGGGTCCATCCAGATCCAGCGTAGTGTGTACTTATAGTTCAAGACGATGCCCCACCCTTAACCCTCTCTTCACCCCTCTTTTCCCCTGACTCCCCCCCCCTCCTTCTGCAACGCTCTCCGCCCTCTATCTCAAGTAAAATGAGCAACTCCAACGAGATCAATCGTATTGAACCACTTGATAGCTGTCGGTTGACGCCAAATGGCCTCTGCTCTGCTGTGTATCATCTGCGCCGACACCCTCTGCTGGCAAACGCGCAAGAGGACCACGTGCATGCCGCTGTGATTGTGTGGATTGTCACTGGCACGTCGAGGGATGAAGCCACTTATGTCCCCCCCCACGGACAGGTTCACCCTGCTCATTGGGCTGCTCTCGGGAGCCATGGTCTCACAGGTTGGCGTTCAGGGATGAGAGATCATTACATGCAAGTGGTTATGGACTTGGTAAGCGCAATGTTACAGTGGCTTCTAATACAAAAACTAACAGCCTCACAGATGACCATGCTCGACAGGGTCAGCATGGGAAGCACTTTCATGATACACTATGGTGGGACACGTCTTAATGGCGCTCCTTCCGTAGTGTTGGAGGTCAAGTGTGATGTTTTTGCTCCCATCCTCATCCGCAACCAAGTCCCCTCCACTCAAGTTGCCATTGCGCGACTCATCCAGTATTTCATTGAACATGTCGCTCTCCCCATGATGGACATGTGGGACCATGCCAAATACCTCCACAATGAGCCAGTCACCCACCCAGCACGCATCGTCGATCAGGAACTTATCACGACCTCCACAACAATGCACATCAAGGCCTACGGATGCCCTCCCAGTGCGCTCGGAGCGCTGATCAGCGATCTCATCGCACGTGATGTCATTTCACCTCCCATTCCCATTGGCATTGAGCCTCTGGCCGCCCCACATGCTTCAGCGCCAGCGCCCGCCAGCGACGCGCCGATTTTTGTGCTGCCACCCACGACGCCCGGACCAGGGCCCAGCTCGACGTGCTTGGCCCCCCCGATGCCCTCTTCTTCCTTGTCAACGCCTACAATGCAACGGGAGGAGAAGGAGAGAGCATCCGCTGATGACAACGCCAATGCCAACGATGGGCAAGACCATGGCAATTGGCTTGTCGCACGATTGCAGGCACGCAACAATGAGCTCGAGGCGCAGAATCGGGCATGGGGTGTGTGCGACATGGAGTGATATGTTGGGCAGTTGGAGACACGTATTCAGGAGTTGGAGGCATTGAAGCAGGTGCAAGAGGACAACATTGACAACTTGAGGGACGTTCTCTACGCAGTGGCAGCCGGTACGTGCACTTACATTCATAGAGTTACAATTTACTCACCATAACACAGAGTGTGATGAACTGGAGAGTCAGCTCAGCGCGAGCCGCTCACCAACTTTGATTTTGGAGCCTGGCCACCTCACCGAGGGGACAGCCTCACCGGCACGCGTGCTGTCTCCGTCTGCCCCGGCACGTGCACCGCCCTTGTCTGCTCCGGCGCATGCGCCCTCCTCGTCCTCCCCAATGCGTGCGCTGTCGTCGTCTGCCCTGACGCGTGCGCCATCATTGTCTGCCCCGACATACGCGCAGCCACGTGCGCCATCCTCGTCTATCCCGACCCACCACGCTCCGCACACACCTATTTCCACGCCTGTTCCCCAGGCAACCTTGCGCTCAGTCTCAGCATTGTTGTCAATCCCCTCAGTCTCATCAGTGTCCAGTCTGTCCGCAACCCCGATGTCTGAATACCTGTATATGCCAAGAATGTCACCGGACCAGAACACAGAGGTGGCAGGGAGCGCCCAGGACAGCACCTCTGACCGCGGCAGTCCTCCCCCCCCTCTCAACATCACCATCTGTGGTGGACGTACGGCCCACACACTCAGGAAGTCCTGGAGAGGCACAATTTCAGCATGACTTACCATCAGGTGCTAATGCAGATCTCAAGGACTCAACCAGTGGACTTATGGTACTGGGTGGTGAAGGCATTGATCGCAGACTGCCCGACTCATCTTGTGCGGTCCATAGTCAACGCAATGTACACGGACAATGGCCTCCCATACACCGCGGACTGAGGGGGGCATGGCCATGCTGGTGTCTCCACAAACATTTCAATATCGTTTTTGTGTATAAGTACCTCCGCATCTTTGTTTGTTGTCTGTCTGTGCTTGTTCTGCCATGTTTCTTGGTGTTATGGGGTTGCTTACTATGTTCTTGCCTGTCCTGCTATCAATGAATGAGACTAAGGTTTTAGAATTGTCGCTGGCCGTGACATTGTGAGAGAAATGTGCGGCATGAGCGCTCAACTGTTGTGGCTAAGTAATTCCTTCTCTATGTGCCCTATGATCTCTTCCTGGATGTCTCGCTTATGCTCTCCTTCAATCAATGGTGAGTCCATATTCTCTCTGTTGCATGACTAGATCATGACAGGCAATTATTTTTCGTATGCACTAGGTATAAGCTCCATGATCCCCTACGAGCTCCACGATTTCCCCCCCCCCCCCCCCCCCCCCAACGCCTCACTTATGCTCTCCTTCAGTCAACAGTGATTCCACATTCATCCTGATATATGGCAGGTTGCGTGTTGTTAGGTGCGTCCTGATAGTGCGGCGGGGCCCCATATTTTCCACTGTATTTGCTGACTTGTTCCTCACCCATTCACTGACTCCCGTCCTTTCTCCCGTTTTCTGGACGATGTCTGAGCCCTCTCCCCCACTTGCGACTATCAACAGCTCTTCTGCAGCGCAGGAAGGCAGAATCCCTGCTCAGGAGCCCACCCGGCGCACTGTCAATGTTGTGTATGGGCCGTCGCAAATAGTGGTCGCCCGGCCCATTCTCCCTTCAATGCGCACCAAAGTTCCTTTGACGGCTGCACAACGCTTAGACCAAGCCGGACGCGCTGCTGTCTGCAACAAGATTGTGAAGAAGGTAATGACTGACTTCTATGCTTATTCCAACCAGGTCACACTGCAGTTGTCGGAATCTTGCGGCAACAAGCCGGACTATTACTTGCGTATGATGTTTACTGCTGGTGCGACGATGCAGAAGGCCCGCGATGTGAACATGTACAATGCATGGGGTCATAGTCTGCATGTGGAGTATATGGACGGTGAGTTCATTGCTATTTCGCAATGTCATTCAGTTTTATGCCAAGCCTGCAGAGCACTCAGGTGAAATCTGTCAACATTATCAACCTGCAGCACAAGCACCGCGACAAGTATGACAAGCTCACCACGGCAGAGAAGGAGGCACCTGTTTATGACTTCGCTGAGGAGCGTGACTCCTGCAACATGGGTGTCCGTCTCAACTAGTGCGGCTGCTCATCAGATGTTCGGTCGGTGTGTGAGAAGGTCGAGGGCATAGTCAGTCCAGTTAAGCAATAGTCTCACCACAAGGCTTTCACTGATACATACGCTATAGTTGATGGGCCTTAGATGCTATGCCAGTGTCAAAGCCTTTTTCTGCATTGTCCGCAACAACTCTGAGTTCCCAATGCCACCTCGTTGGTATTTTACCATGAGATTAACCAGTACCTCACAGGTGCTATCAAGACATGGGACATTGAGACAATTAGTGGTCTCTTCGAGGCTTTTGCGATTGCAGGCTGTGATGTTATGGGTATGTCCATCAAATTCACATTGTTCTCTTCTACATGAGGTCTGATACTGCTCCCCACAGCGTACCTGCGCTCAGCCAAAGACCGCGCTGACTGGATCAAGGCCGAGATTCAAGACCGGATCAATAGTATGCTAGGTACTTACCTCGAATTATTCTAGTGCATAGATGATATATTATAACTAACCATACGGATCTCCTATTCTTTAGTCAATATTACTGGCAACAAGAAGGTTATCATGCAGTATAAGAATTACAAGAAGGACATTGTACTCGATTATGGGGTTGAGCTAGTCGGGTGGACTTATGAGACATTTGGCTGTCCCGCTAGTCTTGGTATGTCTCTAGAGCCACCGACAAAGGTGACTGTCACTTCTACCATTTGACATCTGCGGAGAAGGCACACCGCCAGGCAGAGTACACTCGCAAAGCGCAGGAAGGTCTTGTTCTGGCATGGAAGTCCCGCAGCAACAAGGGGAAGTTCCGCAAACAACGCCACACGGAAGACAAGGAAGGTGAGATTCATAATGACCCAATGGCGGATTCATAGCTAAATAGTCATAGTCGCAGTATCTTGAAACATTCTTGTACCTTGCCGGAAGTCTTGTTCATGGCACACGGAGATACATGTGTCAGTAGATAAAAACGTTACATTGTCTGGTCTGTCTGAATTACCACGGTGGCGAGTGGAGAATATGACGATATCCATGTGACAATAGATTATAGTAGTGAGTCATACAGGCAAAGGCCAAATGACAATGATGAGCAACCAGTGGAGAGTGAGATAGAGCAGTCTGACAGGATGGATATGTCATGAATGGTGGAAAGCCCTGGTAACATACGTGTAGATCCCGAGAGAAGTGGGGATGGAGGCAGTGTAGAAGGGTACAATCATGGGTATTACATGTCTCTGATGTGACGGGAGGAGGCTTGTCTTGACCGCGAGACTGGTGGTGCAGCCTGTGGTGGCCTGGTGAGCCTTCTCATGGTCAGCAGAAGGCGGTGAGGAAGGCATACCCGTCTCAAGACTTATGTGCCGGAGTCAACAACCTCCTATGTGGTGTTATTGGCTTCTACTTGTCTGTGCTGCGTTGGGAAGATCCTCAACACGACAGAGGCAATGACAAGGACGGTGGGGTGACAGCAGTGACAGCGAGGCGACTAGGGACAGGGAGGATGGCAGATGACAGCAGTAACAGCAAGGCAAGTAAGGACAGTGAGGGTGTAAAGGGGGACGAGTACGATAGTAAGAGGTTGATAGACGTAAGGACAGTGACAGCGATGGCAGGAGTGAGGACAGCGACGGCAGGAGCGAGGACAGCAATGGCAGGAGCGGTGTGGACGGCGTCGGGATGTACGTGGCAGATAACAAGGAGGAAGCGCCAACGAGTGGCGGGAGAGCACTTGAAGAAACTCTGCAGACTGCTTTGGGAGAGAGAATTGGGAAGGGAGCGGAAAAGGAAAGAGGGCGGGACGTACAAAAACAGTGGTCTCGAGTGCTGTCAGGGGCCAGGAACCGAACATACGATATGTGCGAGGGGCTGATGGGAGCGGAGAACATACGAGGGAGATAGCTCCAAACATATATTGACATTGAGTGACATGAGAGACTTGCGTCATAGACAGGAATCTCGAGATAATTATCGAAAAGTATGCAGGGCAGGGGAAAGCAACCCAAGTGAGGCCCGCCAGCACGCTGGCGTGACAGGCCTACTTAGAGCCGGAACATGGGATGATCAGGTGCCAATACCTTGGTATTCCGCAGGGTGAGGTTCACAATGGTATGGGTCAATGGACATACAATGGTTCTGGTAGTCAAATCTGCATATTATGATGGGTCCTTGGTATAGACATGGAAATAGCGGTGTTGTTGTTAGGGCACATTGTTGATGTGTTCGCCTACCTCTCGAGATTTTTGAGGTCACATAAAGTATACAAAAGTGCATCCTTATACATCGACTTTCCAGCCACATCTGGAAACAGCACTCACTCTGGAAGGAGACGGGTCTCTTTTCGATCTGAAGGGAGATTGACATCTCCAATGGCCCCATCAGGGAGGGTCAAACTCCTGAAGGAGTATAATCTCCTGCAGGAGCTCGTTGGAGATGTATATCCTGTAGGACAGTCATATCTCTATAATACTCTCTGCCATAGCCAGAGACATGCTGCCATGTACACAGGAGAGTACACACTGGTGCTCCTGTGGTTGGTAGTAAGTTATTGCAATGTCACCATAAATAGTTTGCCATCCCACAGGTGGAGGTTGGTATTGACAGGGTGCTGCTTAAGGCTGGAGGAATGGACAGGTACACTCTGTCTGCAGACATTGAGCACAAGCATGGTCACTCACAATGGTGTATCAGTCACTAAAGTGATTGCATACATCACAAGGAGAACTCCATCTCCTGCAGGATCCATTCATCCATCTTCTGTCGAGGACCTGGCAGGAGATGCAGGATCAAGATAGATCGGAAATCTCCGGAGCTCCTCCGGCTCTGTCAGGAGCCTGATAGAGCCAAAAGAGATATCCGCATTTCCTGATGCACCTTTAGTGCTTACGTGTCGAGTTTCTCATCTTGGGTTCTGCTTTGAGTGATCTGAGTATACCTGATGCCATGACAAAGAATATATGACCACAGTTGATGGTTATGAATGTCGTCACTTAGATTCTACAAGAAGCCAAGGATCTGTTAGAATTGTGATTGAAGTCCTATAAGGAGTAGGCATTGTGTTTGGCCATTTACTATATTGATATCACACAGATCATAAGGGGTGCTCAATTCTCGCTGCATGACATGACACACACGGTGCTTCACAAGTCGAGTTCAGACTCAGCAGCACAGCCACAACGCACGGGTGGCTGCTCCTTTGTGCGCACACAGGAAATTGCGCACTTGACTCGCTCTCTCTCGCCTCTCAATCTCTGCTGGTAGAGCTTCCATAGTATATTAAGACAGCTTTGCTCGCGCTAACAGAGTGGAACCCTTGGTGAGATCTGAGGAAAATTTTCCCATGAGTGGTGAGTCTGGTGCACATGAGGAGAGACTCCACTATGCTGGCTGCTTCGCCTTCTATGCGCATATACCTAAGGTGGAGCTGGGTTCAGGCTGCCAAATTGTCAATTGCGGTCTCAATACTTGAGAAGAGGAATGAACACAGTGCAGTCGAGCGGGTGGGACGTCAACGCAACGTGCGCACAGAAGCCGCCTGCACGTTGTGGCTGTGCTGCTGAGTCTGAACTCGACTTGTGAAGCACCGTGCATGTCGTGTCATGTAGCAAGAATTGAGCACCCCTATAGATATATGGGAAGGAGATACACTTCTAAATGGTAATTTTCAATACACATCATTATGTCGATACATAAAAGTCATGATAGCAAAGACCAAGAACAAATACATAATATTAGTATACAATGAGCAAATAGTACAATAGATGAAATAGATGTGAATACATTCAACAGGATAATATAGCGGATACAGGACAAGCAAAGCAAGCAAGATGACAGGAACAATGAGCAAGACAATGAGCAAGACCATGCAGGCAAATAGATGAGCAAGATGACACAAGTGCAAAATCAGAACCAAGGTAATGTACATATCCACTCAATATGCAATACTGTTACAAAGTCCTAAGTGAATCAGTCATCAGATTCGCCTTGATTCTCAACGATGTTCACAAGCTTTGCAACAAGGTCTCTGGTCAGCTTGGCCTGAGTCTTGATACCCACTGCAATACATTCCAGTGTATTATTCATGCATTTAGCCCAAGTGGGCTCAACAGACTTCTCGTGTGCATTCATATGCCTACTGGTGGTGCTGCTCATGCGAGTGCTTGCACGACTTTTAAGTCTAGACACTCTTGCAGTCCCGTTATCATCTGAATGTGAGGTGGACTCCCTCACCATGTGCTGCTTTTGCCTAGGTTTCGTCAAGGAGGACACGGATGCATCTGAATGCAATCTCTTACAAAGACCGTACTTTGCACCCTTACACTCACAGTCCAGCCAAGTTGCTTGCACTCTGATAAATGGACATTTAATCAGCCTATATTTGAGTATGTGAGAGATTATGTGATGCTTACCTTCATGCCAAGAGCAGTCTCTCACATTCCTTGCTTGGCGTCCTTTGTACTGGAGACTGTGGTTGTTGGGTTGCTCACATACCTTCCTACCCTCACAGTTGTTGCAAGGTTGCAAGCAGATCTCTTGCAACTTTTGATAAGGGTTGCCTTGGAACATTCCAACATTGAGACCTTTGGGAACCAGCAGGTCATCCGCAGAGTCTGGGGAAACGCCAAATGCGGAGTGTTTTTTCATAGTATTGGGAGTCACAGTGTGGCATTGTGGTCAGTCGAATGAACACGGTTGCATATGTTGGGCACAGTGCATCTGATTTTCTTGCTGCATCTGGCCCCAGCAATAGGTTGTATCATGTGCAGATTCACCTTGGGCAAAATCTTGCATGTGTTTCCAGTACCATTGTTAGTTTTGTGCTCAATGACATTCTTAATTGTGGTGTTGTGGTCCTTGGTGGATGCATAGCCATAGTCATCAGCAACTACCTGGCCATGGTTGTTGATGAGGTCATAAAGATTCTGCTCTTTGCCAATTTGTTTATTGTTGCCTGACTGCAGTTCATCTTCTTCTTGTTCTGTTACCTCATTGGTGTTAGATTTCGTTTGTTCTCTGATATGAGCACATACTCACCTCTGGGAGGAGATGTCATTGCATCCTGTCTGTTACCCAAATTATTAAACTGCTCATCACCAATCTCCATCTCACCTTCATCTAATCCACACAATATCATGTGAGATTGTGATTCATAGGACTAATATTGTGTGATCTCGCCATTTCAATGCTCTGTGGTATAGGTCCAATGTGTGATGTCTTGAACTGCTACTGTATACTCTTCATTGGTAGTAGCATCATTACAACAGGCAAGATCTTCATGGATTGCATGCAGCTGTTGTGTCAAGAGAGGTGGAGACATTTCTTGTTCATCATTGTCTTGGTCATGTATATGACTGGTGGATGATCTGGTTGGTGATGGATGTTGATATGTTTTAGAGCCTTGTTGATGGTTTGACAACATGATGGTGAATATTCAGGAGAAGTAGAAACCCCTGGTCTGTCTGTTAGGTTTATCTGTTGATGTTCAGCTGTATTGAGTATGAAACTAAGCATCAAAAGTATATTTAACACACCTTGCCCTCAGATTTGCTGGTGTCTTTCTTCCCCCACATCTCCAGAAGCATGTATCCCTTCATTTGTTGATTGCCCAAAAATACTGAGGAATTCAAACTTTGCAGTATCAATCTGTGAAGTGGTAGTGGAATATGAAGTTGGAGGAAAACACCACAGTATCAACCTACGGTGTTGTGAGAGGATAGGATTGGTTGTTGAGAACTACTTTGGAACATTGAACATTGCAACTTCATTTGTTGTGGTATGTTTGTACACCCTTCTACCACAGAAGATAATCACATGCCAGGTGTTTTATTGTTTGTCTTCAAACTGTACAAATAAATGTCATCGTCTCCTTCGAAATTGACTCGGAGATCGAAATGCTACACATTTGGCAATCACCACCTGTTTCTCTTGTCTTTGCCATTGACTACTGCAGGTTAATACTGCAGTAGCAGTCCTGGTTATCAACCTCATTTGTTGCTAATCATCCTCTCTATTCACCCATCTTTGTGCATATCATTCAAGAAAACTATGAGGACATTTGAGACATGACCATAGGTTAATATCACAGTTAGTTATGATGTCTTTTGACCATACTGTTCATCATGGAAGCATACCAACTTGGCTTGTACAGATGTTGTAAGTTGATACCGTGATATATGCTGGAACTTTAGGTAATAGACATGATTTCAAATTAAGTAAGTACAATTTGTATTGGATTGCTTACTCAATAAGTAAGGGTGTGCGAGAAACGTGTCGACAAACAGGTTTTGTCAACATATTTTCTGCACACCCTTACTTATCAAGTAAGCAATCTCTTAAAATAAGTAAGTAAAATGTACTTACCTTGGTGCTTAATAGGTCTCAACCTGTTCAGTTGTGCTAGTCACCTGTATTCAACCAGGCCATTTGAAAGTATGATAATATACTGGATCTGTAAGCTCATCCTTTATGTTACTTTGAGCAGTAATATGTCACTCACTCGTGTTTTGGACTGAATATCTAAGAGTTATTACTACTATGATAAGTGCGCCATGCTCATTGGACGTCCACTCACCCAGCGAATGATAAGCAAACCCTCACTGGTACTAGATGTTTCACTTTGAAGTTGCTTTTAGTGTACAAATTGAATGGCAAGATATAGACATTGTGTTAAGACTGTGCCGACTCCAAGGTCCAAAGGCCGAGATTGGTGGAAATGCGACCAGAGGCATGAGGGTCTGACAGTGTCTGGAGGTCGGCAGGGTGAGGACTTTGGCGAAGCTATTGGCAACGCCCTGAGTATACGCCGTTGTCCTTGTCTTGCGAGAGAAGGCGGAAACGCGGAAACCAAGAGGAGCAGAAGTACGAAGTCCGACTTCGAGTTGGACAACGAGAGGACAAGGTAGAAGGATGAGCAATGTTCTAAGTGACAACCGGAGTTCGGAGTCCGGAGGTCAGGGTCAGGGGTCGGGCGTGGACTTAGAGAAGAACATGTAGAAATCAGGGGGTAACGAGATATCCGAACTGAGGTACAAGTCTACTGCTACCAAACCTTATATAGTCAGAACTCCAGCAAAGGTCTTGGCGAAATCGGCGTAAGTAGACTGGGAGTCCAATCGGGAATCGGAGTAGATCAAAGTCCATTGTTTGTAACCTGATCAGACTGATCGGAGTATAGTAACAATTATAAATGCAATGGGACCTATTAAAAAGAGATGGGACTAAGGTATTAGACATAAAAGGTTAGCGTGGTCGGATATCGGGGTTTGGGGTTTGAGGTTCGGTCCGGTCGGCACGGGACCTAACACATTGCCGATGATGCAAGAGACAACGAGTACATTGTTGTCCAAATACAGAATCACTGTCCAAAAACTTCCAACTAGCGACAATGGCTCCTCCACTTTCAATGTGTAATGCTCCACTAGCTCCTTCTCAGAAACACATTACTGAACCTTCTTAGCAAAATATTGAACACTCTAGCTCTTCATGACGATGTATGATGTTGTCTTGCAAATCTTTCTTTGGAAGGTTCTCTTATTAGTTGTTACAATTCATATGTATTGTATGGTGCTTGATTGAGAGCAGACTGACATCAATTTACCCTCATATATTCCTGCATGTTGTGTATGCCGAGAGGACTTGTGTGAGAATGTCATGGAAACTGTGCTCCTAAAAAACCAACAGAAAGTTTTGACACCTTCATCTCTCTTTTGCATATCCCATAACTCCTCACTCTTATTGCTTTTTCAATGTTGACTACAGAGCCAATCCCTGGTTCGTGATTTCACTGTATTCTTTATGGATGTGAATTCATTGCTGCATAATAGTGTCTATTCCTGATTCCTGAAGGCATTCCCATAAATCTTCCCAGGCACGACACTAGACTCCTGACATTTCTCCTGGTAAACAACCATCTGCTATTGCAATATGTTCTAGGAGTCAAACACATTTACGTGCACCTTTAAGACACTTGTCCCGCTAAGACGATCAAGTTTTACAACTTTGTCAAGACCCAAGCCTTTCTAGAGGGAACGCAAGATGCCCTCACGGCCGCTGGTAATCACCACTTATATTGGCTATTTACCTTGTATTGAACACATGCAGGTTTTGTTTTCCTTGTCCCGGGAGATTACGTCTTTGCACATAATATGTGGGGATTGGGATGTCCTGAAGATAATGTTACCCAAGCATGGATTACCTCTGAGTAAGTAGGCGTATCTTTATATAGTATCATCTACTTATGCATATATGTTGAATAGCTATTAATCCCATGTTACAAGACAAGTTACAACTTGCACAAGACCACATTCTTGGTCCTGCACATCTGTGTTCCTTGTTGAAACCTGAGAAGGTTGACAACAAGTACAAGGGTGGGATCACTTAGGAATGTAGTGCTCATGCAATCCCCATTGGGTCTTCAGAAAGATGCTACACCTTAGTGCAGTTGTACCAAGTCCAGCAAAATCTTATTGGACCTAGTATTGGCATTTGAAATGTCAATGATGATGAATGACATAGCAATTCATGATCAGATATCATCAAAGTAGAAGTCTAGTTGATACAATGATATTCATAATAACAATCATACTCTTCCTAGGCTGCAGCACCTATTGCTATATCAAGCTTAGAGAGTGGTCTGTCTGCAATAGCACTAGCTATTGAACGTCAAAGTACTGCATACAATGTTCCTCAAATTGGTGATTTATGCAACTATGCATTTCCTACAATGCAATTGAACATAGCTGCTACAAAAGCGGCTGGGGATATTACAGGTATGCTAAGACTAAGATATAATATTACGATACTGATAGTGTTGATATTGAAGGTGCTAGCGCTGCTTTCAAGCAAGATCTGGGTCAATTTGCAGGAAAGTATGTCAATGAACATGATTCTGAAGGAGCACTTATGTGCATAATCACCATGAGTGATCTAGTATTACAACCTTCTCTAGTTCCTGACCAGTATCAGCTTGTTCCTTACCACTTTGTCTCATTCTCTGCTTGTCATTGTCATCTTGCTTACTTTTCATCATCACACATATGTTATCTGTCTCTTTGTCATCACCTTTATATATGCTTACTCATTCTGACTATTTATATCTCCTCAATCTAGCCCATCTATATATAACCCTGCTTAGTCATCCGCAGCCTTATCATTCTATCTTCACGTTACTGCCACGCTACTATACCTTTTATAGCAGTTTATGTTGTACTATATATAATAGCCAAGGTTTCTATCAAGGAACCCCAGCTTTGATCTCCTTAATCTGTACCATCAAGCTTCTGAATAGAACAGTGTTCTATTCTCTTCTCACATTTTTGCAACATCTCACTGCATGCTTGAAGGCCATAGCATCCCTTGCTTAGACCAAACTTAACAACATGAGCCTCACTATACCTTCATTCAGTTACATTCTTTTGATACATCTTGTCTCTAGCCCTATGTGTCAAACTCCAAGACTCATCTCTCACTCTTGCTTGACCACAGGTTGTTACAGCTACTAGCAATACCCTGAGATATCACTTGTGTCCTTAACTTGCAAGGCAAGAGCTGCCAGAGTTTAGAGCCAGACATTAGAGATAGTAGACTTAGATAAGTATAGAGTATAATGCTAGATTCAAGTTTAATGCTGAGAGGACAAGTTTAGAGGGCAAGCAGTAACCTGGGAGAATCAGAGTTTAGAAGATAGTTCACAGTGTGGAGATGGAACAATAGGTTGGATTTCTGCAGATGCACCTGTCAAAATAGCATCTAGATTTCTAGAAAACTAAAACTTGCATAACCTGAACTTACAAGTGCAAGATCCAGGTTTCTGATCCAGATTTGGATTTATGAAAATCAAACCTAGTGCAACATCATTCACTATTTGGTGATACAATATTCTAAATATGTGCTTAAACCAAGTAACAGAGATTTTCTTGCACAGATGAAGAAAGCTGGATCTGGCATCTGTAGATTCAGATTTATACAAATCCAGATGCCCTTCAGGTCTGAATTTGAATTCTGGTAGTACAAAATCTGTAGATTCAAATTTAGAAGATAATTTATAGGACACCTATTACTCAGCCTTAGATGGAGGACACTGAATTATAGAAAGTATAACAAGTTAATAGGATATGCAAACTGAAATACAAATGGTAGTGCTATCAGACTTGAATAGTACTAGGTATAATCAAGTCTTGGTGCCAAGCTATTGTGGAGATAATGCAAGTTCAATGGAGTATGGGGATAGAACAAGTTCATAATATTTATTGCATGATAAACCAATAATAACTATGTGATAGAACTACCTAATAATGCATGGGATCAAATACTGTAATGTGGGGTCAGAGATGTAGTTCAAACTTCCTTATCCCATATCTCTTGGGAGAAGCCCAAATTATGACTTTCTGGAGCTTATAGGCTAGCAGAGAAGGCACTTGTCAAGCATCTGATCTTGTAACCAGGCCTAAGCACCTGACAATACTAGGGTGTACAGATTTTCAATGTTCATTCTTGCTTCCAGATATTTAAAACAGAGCTGTCTATCTATAAACTGCCAGCATACAGATATTTTGAGCCCAATAAACTCAGCTCAAGGCACACATTTTAGATACAAAATGATAAAACATATAAGTTTTGGGCTGGCTAAGGCTATGAGTTAAGAGTTATGGGAGGTTATGGGATTCACTCATAGAACCAACTTGGGAGCCAGCAAGATTGATGGGATATTCAAAATTATTGCATATTGGAGGTATGTGATAAGTAAGTTTCAACTATATATGCCAATCAAAAATCAGGCTTTGGGGATCAGAGTAATCTGGCTGGAGAGGGACAGGATATAACAAGACTCAGATGCCCTTCAGATTCAGATTTAAATTCTAATAATCTGTAAACACCTGTTGCTCAGCCCTGGCACTCCTGTAACTTGGTTTAGAATCTTATTATGTCACTATTCTATCTCACTCTCTCATTATTGTCTACCCTTCTCTCCTAGAGTATATCATCTGCTGATCTTCAATTTTTCAATTCTATCTTTGATCTCTATCTTTGCTATCTTAATTTAGATGTTGCCAATAGCTTTGAAAATTCTCCCCCATGCACTATATATTCCTAATTGGCTGATTTTCTCTGTTTTGTTCCAGCCTTTGGTCATTTTTTGTAGCATGTATCCTAATATGTATTGAAGACTTCTGTAGACAATATAAATGATTCTGATTGCACAACAAGTTAAGATAACTATTGTGTCACAACTTGGGACCTTTGTAGACTAGTCTAATACTTTTATAAGAGAGATATCAATTCAATTTATTCAACTTATCTAGCACTTAGAGTATACTATCACTAAGACTGAGCAACAGATGTCTCGTAGATTATCTAGCACTGAATCAACAGATCTTGCACTTCTAATATCTAAATCTAAATGTGGAATGCACCTGGATCTGTATAAATCTGAACCTGTTTAGTATAAATTTACAGGCTTCATTTCCAGATGTATCTGCACAGAGATCTGGCTTTTGCCTGGTTTTAGAAATTATACTAATAGTAGCATCACCCATTGGAGGCTCTACAATTGGACAAAAAAGTCCAAGGTTTAATAATCCTTGGGGACTTTTTTGTCTGCCTTCCCCATCTATTGTAGCATACTGATGCCCCCATACTATTGTACTACATTCACATTGTATTGAGGGGATTGAATAGGGTCTGCCTGTAACACCCTAAAGACTGCTGCAATAGCATAGATGACAGACAATGGCAGGGTGGAATGATTCCCGATATGGAAGTGTGGGATGATATGGGGCACTTATGGCTTTCCACCTGTCATGATTGCCTTTTACAGCTCCACCATGCCTGGCAATTCTCTATCTCCCATCAATGTTCCCTCTTGCATACTCATCCCTCACACCTTCAGATGTGTGCCCAGATGCGTCTGAAGCCAATTTACACTGTGCCTAATAGGTTCTGAGCCTCCACAATAAGGTGAATGGTGTGGGTACGCTAGAGGGTGGGTTGGTAGGCAGACAAAAAAGTCTGCAGGTTTCATAAACCTTGGACTTTTTTGTCCAATTGTATATGGCTCACCCATTGCAGATATTGATAGACTGTGAATAACCTGCACAAGGTTCTGTCTCCTTGAAGTCCAGACCTAAATCTGTATAAACCTGTACAACATAAACCTTCAAGTTCTAACTCAGGCTTTTTAAGTGCATCTGCCCAAAGGCTGACTGGCAGACCTGAACTAGTCACAAAGAACTGATACTGTACCATTTTGATTGGTTTGAACAGCCCTGTGATATGTGACATGACCATTTGGGCAGGTGGATTCAAACACCCGGCTTATGACTGACAGCAGTCATCACATTTGAACAAGTGAGGGCGCACAATAGTGTGTGGCCCTGCGAGGGTATACGTGCCCTGCTGGCCCATTTGGATGTCTTTTCCATGACTTGTGACTGACTGTGAAATTACAAACAAATAGTAGGTTGGTGATACATGACTGTTTAAACTATTCAAAATGATACAGTAATCAAGGCAAAAGCTATATGCTCAGAGATCCATTGTTGGCCAAAACACTAATATCTGCAAGCTCTATTCACTTTACATAGGTCTATAAAGTGTAAGTAAGGTGGTGCTACTTTGCAATATAGCCACATTTGTGACCTAGAAAATGGTGGCCAATTGTGCTTGATTATAAAAACAAGGCTCATTGAGCCAAGAGGAACTAGGAGACTATCCAAGGAAAGAGTGATAAAAAGTAAATCTTCCTGCTGTTTCTAGCAGGTGGCTGAGCCTACTGATAACTCAATGAACTTCTTAAAGTAGATATTAGTGCTTAATAAGTTTAAGTTGAAATACCCAACATATCTTGAGCACAAGAGGAAGGCAGATTACTGTGCTATTTTGAATAGGTAAAACAACCCTGTGACTATTAATGGGGCAATTTGGGTAAGCCAATCCAAACAACCAACCAGTGACCGTGACATTGACTGTGATATTCAAACAAGGTAGTGTGCATGATAGTGTGGTGTCACGGATGCCGGCCACCTGAAGACTTGTATTTGGATTCTGTCCCTAAAAGCACCTAGTTGATGTGTTGAAGCATCAGCGCCACGAACCAAAAAGGTACTATGCAATGGCTAATGACTACTGAATTCGGAGTACGATAAACAGATGCAACTGCCTGGGCGTAACCACATTCTATTAGCAGGTGAATTCATGATGAGCCTCTAATATACAGAGTACTTGATGGATGAGAGTGCAGAACGCAACCGGAACGACGGTTATCTACTAGGGAACAACGTGCTTTTCCGCCTACGCGCTCGCTCGAGCGGAGTTAACATGTCAACGCCGTCAGTCTGCCCTGCCCCAGGCGCAGTGGCCTGCATCTGCATACTGCTGTCTGTGTCCTCATCTTGCCCCGTCATTGCTGCAGAAACGTCGATAACAAGATGAGCATATTCAAAACGGTGAGGACATGAAGAGTGACACGAACGTGACGAGACAGCCGTTGAGCGATCTCCTTCGCGAACAACTACAGCGCGTGTACCAGCGCCGGCACCCATACTCGGCAACATCATCATGCGTGACGAGTCCAACAAGGTCGGCGATGACCCGTCTTTGCTCTTGACAGGAGAGACGTATTTAGGCAGCATAGATTTGCGTTTCTATCAGACGAGTTTCGATCAGTCGCATACCAGGCGAAACCCTGCGCGAGCGTACCTTGTTGATACCGGCAACGTTGGCCTGTTCGAGGTTGACGAGGAAGCACGACTCGTCCACCTTCGTACGTTTCTCGACGCACTCGACGACCCACGCGATACCCACCACGAAGGGCTTCGAGTCACCAAGCAACCTACCACACACGATTCAGTGACATCTACACGAGAGAGAAAGATGCCACACACCTATACCGCGTCAAGGTGCTCATCAGTCCGTTCTTGAATACGATATGTGTGCACCTCGAGCCAACGCGGTGTGCCATCTACAGCAGGATCTGTAAACCAGGAGACCCGATCGTGAAACCGGATTACACACCTTCGCTCCCAAGCCCTGCAGCATTTCGACGAACAATGCACCCGCGTCATCACCTTCATCCGTCCTGACATCCACGAATATCCTACAGTCGCTCAGGATCTGGAGCGCTGGAGGGGTTACCTCTTCGCTCGCCTGCGCCTTGCCTTTGTATTTGCCGTCCGCGCTCCCTCCGCCGTTAGCAGCGGTAGAGCGCAAAGATTGCTCCTTGTATGTGTTTGGGGGAGTCGACAACGCGCCTGTCGCTGACCGCGTGGCGTGCGCCCGAGGTACCGACGGAGCAGCAGGAGACTGCTCCTGCGTGCTAGGTTGCTCTGCACTTTCCTGCGAAGCGAGATACAAGCTGCTCACTGCTCTCCCTTTGCCCTTCACGTCCTTCGCCACGCCGTTCGGCGATGGGGTGTCCGGGACAGCGGACAGGCTCTGTGAGAGCAAATGGCTTGCCAGACTCGCTCGCCGACTCGCGTTCCTCCTCACCTCCCGCTCCTTCGTCTTCGTCTGCACATCGACACCGGATGGACCAGCGGCGGACGCGTCGCTTAGCGAGACGTCTCCTAGGCTCTTCTCTTCTGGCCCGACATCCTCGTCGGACGTGTGTCCTAGATCGCGCAGGACGTCCTTGCTCGCGTTCTTGAACCACTCCGCGATCTTGTCCTTCTCGCTCATGCCAGTCGGCTCCTCTGTCAACGCTCCCGCCAATGCCTCGTCCACACCCTCCATAGGATCCAACAAGACATCATCCTTGGCTGCGTCCATTGCACCGCCTCGAACCGACCCTCCCTTGACTGGGCTACCCTGCACTACGGGGAGCGAGCTGATCTTGCTCACTCGCTGCGTGACTCTGGGACCACCAAACCGACCTCTCAATGCACCTGTTGCACCTCCTCTGCCCGTTGTTCGCGCCGTAGTCGAGGCACCGCCAACGGGCCGCGAAAAAGTGAAGACAGGCTTACTTAGGCTACCGCCACGCCCGACACTGGGTCCGGCAGTGGCTGGATCTCGTACAGGGGTGCGAGATGGCGTCCGGGCAGGTGTCCGAGCGGGTGTACTCGGAGAAGCAGCGGCCAAAGCGGCGACAGCAGCGGCCCTGAGACGAGTCGTTCGCGTCCCGGCAGGCATGGGTGGGGGGAGCATGAGGGTCGTTTGCTTGAGCTTCTTCTTACCCGGATCCGCCGCCGCCGAGGCGGGTTTATGCGAGGTGACCCTCGTTTTGGCCCTGGTCGTGGCTGGGGTTGGAATTGCGCACATGGACATTGATGTGCTCGGCCTGGGTCGCTCGATAGCTACAGCTTTCGCGCTCTTCCCGAGCGCCGCGACAATGCCTGCCCGTGCTTGCTGGGGCATGAAAGAGGAGCTGGCGTCCGAAGATCCAGAGAGCGCACGATGGAAGCCCATACTTGTATTCGGTCTCGAGGGAGGTGGCGCATTGAGTCTCTCTAGCGCTTCGTTGAGGGTGGACAAGCTGGAGTTGAGCGGGGGAGGACGGTCTACAGGAGAGGTCTCAGGGCTTTCCGAGTCTGTAAGGTCAGAAAGTTCGGAGAGACGTTGCTCGTGATCCGGAGCTCGCTCTTCGGGTGGTCTGTCCATCTCCTCATCTGCGGCCGATGCGGGGGGTTCGTGAGGAGGTGCTGCAGCATGTTCAGAGCTTGCTACACTCGTGGGGACATCAGCCGCGTCTTGCATGGGTGTATCGACTTCAGGCTCTGGTTGAGAGTCGGAGGTGATCATTTGGGCATCACCATCGGCATCGATGGTAGGAGTGGAAGGAAGGTCGACGTCTAGAGAGTTGAGTTGAATGGGAATACGGCTAGCATTCTGGCCAGGTAGACACACCTTGATGCCCCGACGGTTGTGGTGGCTGAGCGGAGTCGGGAGCGGAGACTGACTGTGAAGGTACGAGGGATGAGGAGGAGGGAAGAGGCGGGGTGCGACTGGAAGAGCTGGGACGAGGTGTGGACTGGATTGAGGATAGCGTGGGTGAGTTTCGAGGGAGGGGGACAATGTCGAGGGCGGAGGTGGACGGTGTGGATGGAGTTCTTTGTTCTGGAGGGACGGAGGCGATGCGGAACTTGCCAGGAGAACGGCGGGGAGAGGGCGGGAGGTGGTTGAGATCGAGGAGGGGTATAGTAGACGAGATGGGGGGGACTGAGCGAGAGCGTTGATGTCGATCTGGAGAGGCGGCCGGCGTGAGTGGCACGTCTGGCGGAGGACGAGGGGGAAAGATGGCATGGCGGGGACGCTTCAAAGGCTCGCGTTCTCGGAGGAGGGCGGAGTCCTTGGCTGGCGAAGGCGGTCTCTTGAGCAGGAGGTCGTGAGGATCCTGGGAAACGTTGGATGTGGGTGTCGGGGCCGTGGGCGCGTCGGGCGCGTCGGCTGCGGGAGGCGGAGAGGGTTGGGGATTGCTGGTGGGAAGGGCGGCTTGCTTGAGGGCGGAGCGGGCCTGCTTGAGGGGAGACTGGGCGAGGTTGACGTGGAGGAAGGCGTCGAGGGTGGACTGCGAGCGGGTGCGCTTGTTCGCCGTGGCCGAGGGCGGGCGGGGGGGAGCGAACGCCATGGACGACGGCGGCGGCGACGGCGGGAGGCGCGCTGTGTGGTTGACAGAAAGAGGAAAGAGACGCGCCTCGATCACGCGTGTCCCCTCCTGGCCCACGAGCACGTGACCCGCGTCCTCTCCTCGATCTCGCGCACGAATGACATCACTGCAAGGCCGTCCATGCGCGTATATAGCCCCGCCCCCCGCCCTCCCTCCCCGACATGTCCTTCGTCCGCTCCCTCACCCTCGCCCTCGCCCTCGCCCGCACCCGCCCCAGCTCGTCCCGCTGCGCAATGTCCACCTCCCTCCCCAACGACTCTTCCCTCCCCGGTGAACACTTCGAGGTCCGCCAGACCGCCTCCAGCGACGACTACCATCCCGACCCATCAATGTCCATCCCTCTCTCGCCTCCGCGCCAGGCCCTCCTCGATGACATCCTCGCTCTCTACTCCTGTCAGCCTACCCGTCGCCGCGTCGAGCGCTACACCCCCGACTGCGTCTACGACGACCAGTTCGTCTACGCCAACGACCGCTACAAGATGGCTGGCCAGTGGTTCGCCCTCCCAAAGCTCTTTGCCTCCTCCAAGAACGAAAGCTACCAGGTCGTCAAGAATGATCCTCTCCTCATCCAGTTCAAGAACGAGCAGGTCCGTCTGCCCTTCTCCCAACGCTCTATACCCTCATTCTCGTCTCCCCAAGACTTGGACTTTTCCCGGAAACATCAAGTCGACCACCATCAACGCCCTCGTCTCCCTCTCCCTCGACCCCGCCACTGCCGACTCGGACTTTCCCCAAGTCAAGTACCACAAGGACCAAGCGAACCACAAAGACTACTCTCACACCGGTCCCGGCTTCGCCTTCAAGAAATGGCAGGCAGACAAGGTCTCCAACATGATGGACTCCGAGGACGTTCAGGCGTTCAAGGCCGACGCACGCGATGACCACCATGAGTCCGTCCGGCGCTACGAGAGCGGCACAGACGAAGCTCCCCGCAAGGAACTCTGAACGCATAGAAGCCGCCATCGATTGTATGAGTAAAGACCGTGTAGAACTAGCCTCTGTGTATCATAGCCCATGTCTGTCCACATACCCTTTCCTTCACGACAACTCGTATACTTATCGCGTGGAGAGAACTCAAGCATGATGACATATATTACAATACAGAAACAAGGACAACGAAAACGGATACACGTAGGTAATAGTACAAGTAGGACGTCCTGTCATCAGCGCGCAAACGCGACGTAGTCCGGTCGCTCCACAATCGGTGACCGAATCACTGTCGCCCCGCCGTGCGCCCCTTTTGCCCCGCCCTTGGCTGTCGGTGACGGCAGCAACTCGAAACCGAGCTATTCCGGCCATGTAATACGAGGGAGGTCGAGAAAGGCATAGCCGGAGAGGAGGAGAATGTATACGGAAGGATAAGTCAGGAATAAATGAGGACGGGCACGTCAGACAACAATCGATGCCGACAGTGAATGCGACAGAACGAGAGCACATAGCGCGAAAGTCGCGCCCATCGACACCCGCACGTACGAAGTGCAGTCGCATTCAATACAGCGCAGGGAGAACCAACGCGTCGCGGTGACGATGAGCACGAATGAAAGCAGATCGGCGAAAGTGTGACATTGACGGAGAACATCAGCGCATACACGCAAGCACGGCCAAGCTGTGAACTCACCCCAATGAATCGCATGAAGCGATTCAGGTCTTCCTCCCTCGTCGCGCCTGTCGACCGAGTCTTCGACTTCCCTCCAGACGTAGCCCCGACGCCCTGTTCGATGTCGGTCAAGCCGTAGTCTTCTACGAGTGCCCTCGCCTCTGCAGCGCCGAGGCTGATGAGGGACGGTAAGTCGGGTGGGAATCGCGGCGACGGCGTTGGTCCTTCAAGACCCCACGCGCCATCGATGGGTGTCTTCGGGGGGACTGCGCTTGCATGCGTTTGGGCACGGACGCTGGTGTTCACAGTCAAGCGTTGGCTCGACCCTTCTTGCCCTGCCGGTGTGCGTCCAGTGACGACTGCGGACTTGGCGTTGATCTTGCCGCTCTTCGTCGAGCCGTCGCCGCTCGGCCCCGCCTGCCGGTTGGTCTCCACAGTCGCCCCAGTTTGAAGAGCGTGGTGTGTCCCGGGCGCGAGCACGAGCGGCTGAAGAGGCTCTTCGCCACGAATCAGCGCATTGTGGCGGCGCGCCTCACTGCAGAACATGAGTAATGCGTACCAGTATATCGCAATATGAAAAGGCTGCTTACGAGTTATACAGGCTTGCTTTGACCTGCATGATTCTCTGCTTGTAATCCTGTATTTCCTCGCGCACCGAGGATGGTATCTTCGCACTTAACTTACAATTGTGCAGCGCGATCAGCACGGAAGTAGACGATCGCAGCGACGCACAGCGTACCTCTCGATGAACACGTTGGACGACCACTCTCGAGACTGCCTCCGCGATAAGGCGGTCGACCTCTGGACGAAGTCGCTCGCGAATGTGGTTTCGCACCTGTTCCTGGAGCCTTGCCTTGACCCGCTGCATCTCTTCTTCTTGCGATTTGTGCTTGGCATCGAGATCAGCCTGCAGCGACTTGATCTACCGCCGACATTAGCTCGTACAGAATGCGACTTGCGAGGTACTCACCTGATAGATAGCATCCACGGCCGGGCCCAGTGCAGCGACCCGCATCATTTGGTCGCCGATCACGTCGACCGTCTTCCCTAGAGCACCGAGAGTGCCCTGCATCGTTCCCAACACCTCGGACACCGCTGCCGCGGCAGGGTCACGTTCATGTGCGCAGACGGTGCTTGACGCGATGCCGGGTCCGATCGCGTCCCCGAGATTGACGCCACTTCGCGCTGCCTTTGGGCTTGCTGGCGGCGAGGGAAGAGGAGTGCCGTTGGGAGGCTATGTCGAAGCATGAGACGAAGCAGATGCGCAACGTAGGAAGAGCGTTGCGACATACCTTGTCCTTCGTCGAGCTGCCCAATTTGTCGGGCGGCTGAGGCGGTCCACTCCGATTCCGATTTTGCGCCATGCGGTTGAAAATGCAGAGGGGGGGGGATGTAAGCAATATGCGAAACTCGAGGCTGAACGGTGAGTGTCCCATCTCCGCGAGCATCGAGCGTTTTTATGTCTCTGCTATCTGAGCCGCTATGAACGTAATCGCACCTCGATGGCCTATCGATTGCCTAGGTCCGATGCCATGCCGCAGTGACGCAGTCCCTGCAGTCCACCCACGCGCTGTGTGCTGCGGTAGGAAGTACGAAGTTCGGGTCGAGGATCCGCAACGTACCGACTCACCCACCGCCCCTTCTCATCTGAGAGGTGTCGGAGCAACCCATGATAGAAAGGCGCCCTGGTAATCGGAGGCGTCCTACAGATACTCATATATCGCACCAAGTGATCCAGTAGCACACGGGGCTCTGTTATATAGGATGGTAACCCTCGGTGCGAGACAAGGCTTCTGCAGAGCATCGAAAGTACGTGAGCGGCGGCGAAGCAGTGAGAGAATAGTAGGAAGACGAACGAGTTTCTCAGTATGACAGCACCTCCTCTCCCACAAGCAGTTCGGTGCATAGTTTGCCACCCCAGAACTGGCTCGGTCCGATTATGACAACTCGGACAAGGCCGGATCTCCTCCTCCCCATGCTCATGTACTCAGCGTTTATGTAGCAGCACGTCAATCTCGGGCAGAGCCCACGAGGACACGACACCGGTACCGGGCAGGTATTGTTACGCGCTCCGAGAAGTCTATCACCACAAGCCTGACATCCTGGTCGGGAACAAAGCCGCGGCAAGGGGAGCGCTTGGTCGACATTTGGTTGGTCGAGGTGCAAGTACGCTCCGGGCCGTCGACGGCTGTGCTAGCAGAACAGAACTAGTGATTAGTAGTTATATAGTAGTATTCATACACTGCAAGGTCAGTCAGGCAGAATCATCTCACTATGTGGCGAGCCTTCACAGCAGCAGACTGTCGGCAGTAGGTGACCCGGTCAGAGGCAAGAATCTGGAGCTTGCTCGTACGTCGAGTCGGGAGTGAGCGCTCCTTGTATGAGTCTCCTCGACGCCCGGAGCGGGCTCGGGAAATATCAGCACCTGTACATCGGGACTGTTCCGTATCAACGTCCGGCCTCGTCGTCAAGTCTTCAAAGTGACATGTGTGGGCATCGACCATACCATGAGTCACTGCCAGAGCGGACTCGAAGCCTCAACTTGCAGATGACGATCTACAACAACAATGGCACCTTCTGGTCACGAGTTCTTCCAACTTCACACTACGATTTCAGTAGTAATTTGCTAGAGAAGCTGTTGAAGCATCGGAGCATCATTCACTAGGGTACGATACTATCTTGGACGATTCAGTATTCATGTCGACAATTAACAAGACGACTTTCCTTGGCACCATTCTGAGTCTCTACGACGCATCTGATCAACAAGTTCTGAAATTGATAGACACTGGCAGGCAACGAGGAAGAGACAGGGTCGCAACTCACGCTGAACACGCATACCTACGTAGATACTACGAGGCAGTGCCATCTATGCGTGGCGTGGCCATGACCAGCCTTGAGGAGTAGCGGAAGTAATGATCGTGTCAGGGAGTGTGTCAGGGAGTAATTGTGAGTCTAGGCTGAGCGCGACTCCGAGTCCGGAAATGGCAGGCTGCAACTTGCAGTGAGTGTTGTGTCGAGGAATGTGGCAGGTCTAATCAAGGTATAACGGAGATGACATGGTGCATGCAGGATTCGGGAAGGACGGCTAGCGGTGGTATTGCGATGTGTTGCGGTGTTGGCGTATGTGCGTAGGATGTTCACCGCGATTGAGCACGCAGCGCTTGAGGCGATGAGTGGCACCGACTGCACAGCCGCCCATAACCATGAGGCGATGCTGCTCAGGGAGTATATAGCCACCTACCATCGGTCATGTTCAGCCCAACTTCGACCCATATCTCTCACCTCTACCATGCCGCGCCCAGATTGCATCGCCTACCGCTATGGTGACGACATGGTGTATGTGCCACCAGCAGACAATTACGAGGTAGATTTTCCCCTGGCTTCTCTCTTTTCGATCCGGCTCAGCGCGCATGGCCACAGAATGGAATAGCTCTTGCCAAGGAGTCTTTCCCACAGCTCGCCCCAATAGCTGCAGACCGCCTCACAATCTGCGTCAACGGCCTTGTCGGTGGCAAGCGTCGTCATATCCGCATCGGACCCACCGCCTGGTCCGCTGTCATGGGTAACCTCGCGCGCTACGAGGTCCTCGATGTCGTCGTACAACTTCCGGAGATAACGGTCAAGTCCCCGGACGGTTCCGACGAGCTCCCTAATTATGAGGACGTGAAGGAGAAATATGGCTCAGAGCCCTTCCTCAACCCTTCCCGTGGGCCATCACCATTGCACAAACCTATCTCGCTCCCAGAGTCGGGGCGGAGGCCATTGACAAAATCACGCTCCTCATCTCCTTCGTGTTCTCCGTCGAATTCGTCTCCATCCACTGTCACAGAGTGGGCCAAGGGACTTTTCAAACAACGTAACTAATGAGCCACTCTCGTGGCGATTCCCGTGACGTACACACTGGGGTTCATACGCCCTGCAAGGCGTAGTCTAGATATGTAGCATCGTACCTCTGGACGCAGACCTATGTGTACTTATACGATCTTCGTTTCGGCGGTGAAGTTGGCACTGCCAGAGCGAGCATCCGAGCAATAGGCCCAACTGGGTTATGTATGAACGTCCATATCAGAAGCACTATTGCATACTTCACTCCACCCTACCTTATGATCCATGATATATACCATATTTCCACATAGCAGTCACTAAATAACAGGCTCCTACAAATCGAACAATGTCCCGAGGTTCATCTAGAGTCTCTAACTCCGCCACAGCCTTGTCTCCCGTAGGCAGACCGTACGGACACGGGCGGGATGGGCGATCCAGTAAGGCCACAGCCTTCTTCGTTGATCAGGCAACGTTTCACGGGTCTTTCCATACGGAACCTACAGCTTCCTGTGCACCATAGTCCCCTGTAAGTGTCTCGCAGCCCGGTCAAATACATTGTCGCGATGCTGTTCCCGAGTACATGAGCGCCATAATGATGCCGGCGCAGCGGGATCCATGATTGTTGCCGCGGAAACTACGGGCTTCTGGCCCTTGAAGCCTGAAGCCGAGTATTCGAAGCCAAGTGAGGCTGTGGTATGTCGTGTGAGCACCATGATATTCCGCCACCCTCCGCTGTCATCGTGGGTGTGTGCATGAGATCTGTCTTCTTGCAATGCTCCCGCAAGTCCGATAGCTACGAGATGAGCCAGCAGTGCGACAAGGGACACAGTGACAGTGCACAAGGACAGCGAGGCGCCTTGCAGCTGAATACCAAGCGCGGCCCTCGTGCTTCCGAGTCGGCGACACTGTGAGCTCACATGGTCATTCGGTTCTGTATACGCTCCAAGGCGAATCAAAGCGTACATGAGAACAAATAAGGACGAGCCAGGGTAAGTTATCGCCCAGGACAGCTGTTTGGTTATGAGCGTTTCGGTCAGGGTCTGTCAGGCTTAACAGGCTTAGGATTCCTGAGGACTACACGCCTGGGTTTACTAGGTCGCCTGAAGCCATGTAACACGGTGTGCAGAACAAAGATAGGGCAATGAAGGGAACTATGGAAAGCTGAGCGAACCATGCATTGGCAATTAGGGTACAACGTCTTATTAAGTCGAGTAACGGTCTTCAGCCTCGGCGTGTTCACAATGCCCTGCATCGCCCTTTCACGAGTCACTCGATCCCTCCGAGGTGGCAAAGGGGACGCTTGTGCACCTACACGGCCAAAGATGACTCTTTGTTCAGCCAAAGAGACCAAGACTCACCATTCTGCCACACCGAGGGCGTCACCCTTCCGGTCCATCCTCTTGCGAGGCTACCGGAACCTCAAGGCACCCTTCACTGCCATCTCCCGTCACTTCGCTACCAGATCGGCCCCGCGCGCGGGCTACACAGGATATACCTCCACCCAGGCTAGGACGAGCAGGCGCACTCGAGCGGTGGAACAACGACAAGAGCGTGTGGAAGTCAACGAACATTATGAGCCCGTCTGGGTGCAGGAGCAGGCAAGGTCACAAGGGCAACGTACCGTGCCTGCCAGTTTCTTCAATACCACTGTCCTTGCTCGTCTTAGTCCATCACACCCTCCAACTCGAGAGGCGGAGCTACCAAGGCGCAGCTCAATAGAGCGCGAAGGTCTCATACCTTTCGATTCCAATGGTACGTCACCGCGCTATAGTTCTATAACAATAGTTGATCACGGTCAGTAGCTGAAGAGACGTCACGCCACGACGAACATGGAGGAGCTGTTGCGCGGAACGCTATCGTGCAGGAAGCCGACGACAAGATGACTGAGGTTGGCAAGATTGGAAAGGGTGGTGCATCCGTAGCATGGAATGATCACGCCACGAAGAGCACTTTGCGCCAGGGTAGTTGGGCCACAGAGAACACTGGGACGCTGACTAAGAGAACAGTAAGTGAGCATCCAGTCGCATATGAATCGACCACAATTGAGAATGAACTATCCAGACTTTGAGCGTACCCGTGAACAGAAAAAGCAACTGTCCATCCTCGTACAAACTCCACGTAAGTTGGTAGCCCGTTCATTCGCGATCCACCCACGAGAGCCTTTCTCCCAACAGAACGCTGCAGGACCCGCGCTCGTCAGGCCTTCCGGTGCTTGGAGTTCGTCGAGTTGTGTCTTTGTGACTCGCCCCCGTAGCGACCGCCGACGTGCCATACTCGTACTGTCGAACCCAGACGTCATTGCTCGAAAGTGATCTCAACCTGCGTGTCGCGATGAGTACGTGATTCAGCTCACTTCATGAGAGCGATAGGACTGCAAGGTGCTCGAGGTGCAAAGATGTACTATAAGAATTCATTGATATATTGATCGTGTACCATGACTTGCGGCCGATGAGCAACAGTGTTCACGAGTATTGCTTAGAACAAAGCGGTCGTGGAAGCGGAACTGGGGCGCGCTGACAACGAATCCATGAGTGGGAAAGTTGACACAGAGCGGAGGGTACTCTCAGCGTATGAACGTTGCGCACCAGATTGAGTCAGTCCGCAGAGATCTGCGTTTGACGCTACGAATTCGAATTACCACAGAACACCGCCCACACCTTACCGATGCATACGAAGTCGACTCCACTGTGAAGGGTGGCTGATCGTAACGCAGAGCAACGTGAGCAAAACGGTTGTTATGTTCTACTGAGCACCCACCTACAAACTATAATACACTGGTCATCGATCAGTCCCCGACGCCCGCGTCGCCATCCCGCACTGGTAATCGAACCGAATGCATCAATCAACTGGAGCTCTTCCAGCCAAAACGTAGGATATGCTGTTCGTACCTCAAGTTCTTTGATGTCTCGTCAGGGCCTTACTCCTGAAGGTCGCATTGTACTGCAGCAGATTGTTGATGTCCCTGACCCAGTCGTCTTCCTTCCCAGGGCCCACTCCTTCACCACTGATTCCGCCAATAGCGTCCTCGTCATCTCCAGGACGTATCTGTGGCGGCTCTGTGATCGACGAACGATTGATGCACGGGATGGGATAGAGCGATGCGCGAACAGTGACCGACTCCCCAGGATTGAGAACGTGAGAGATCTGACCGTCCATGGAGAGTCCTGCAGATGCACGGGAGCGTTCGCTGATCTATGTATTGAGGTCAGAGCAGGGAAAATCAATGTCAATACTTGAGAACCAACGGTGGCATACTGACCCGTAGGGTGATGGACGACGAGGACGGGAATACGAGGGGACGAAAGGACAAGCTCCTTGGGCAAATCGGCGTGAGAACGATTGCGCTCAGCGAAGGGTGGACTATAGGTCCTCCCGCGGAGAGGGAGTATGCCGTTGAGCCCGTAGGGGTTGATACAATGAGGCCGTCGGACTACACGGAGACTAATGAGTGATGATCCTTGTAGCATATACTCAAGTACGTACTACTGCCTCTGTCAGATGTTGACCGTCGACAAAGACGTCGATGGTGTTCAGGTGTGGACTCGACCCTCGGTGCAGTGCAATCTCGTTCATCACCTGCCAATCTGGTTTCAAGGAAGGGGTCACATGAGTCAACCGGTCCCAGAACCAACGATGGGAGCATACCGTCACATTGGGTATCGATTTGCTCTCCTCCTGGATCCTGGAAGGTGCAGGAGAGACGCATGCGATGCAGGACAGTGATGCGACCTGCGAAAGCGCTGTCGATTGCTTTTGTGTAGTCGTCGATGTCTGCGAAAGCGCAAGACGAGACATGAAACCCCAGGTGAAGCATAGGAGGACTGAACTTACGGAATGGCAGCAAGAAGCCCAAGGTACCCATAGAGAAACTGAGTACGGGGGGAACGGCACCAACTTTGAAGAGCGAAGATGCATGAAGTATAGTGCCATCCCCTCCGAGAGTGATGACAAGATCTATTGGCTCTGCATCCGGTCCTGTGAGGGAGTGAGACTCGCGTCGAGAGACAGGGAGAGGACGGGAAAGACCTGGACGCCAGACCTTGACACCGTCTGGGATGTCGGGTCGGTCTTCGTGGTAGACAGTGACGTCGGGATACTTTTGGCGGATATAACTACGATGTATAGTTCGATGACGAGCACAATGAATGGAAGAGGTGGTGGTCACGTACGTGAGGAGGGTGTCAATGGCATCGATGACAGGCTTGGTGCGAAGCTTGTTGACGATGAGAACGGAGGATGGAGAGAGACCATGGGTGACGCGTCTAGCTTGTGAAATGTTCAGCATACGTTCGGTATATGGACCATTGAGAAAACAGAGATCTAATGCCCGGCGAGGGAGAGACGTACGTCGCGTATGACCTATATCGTGGTACGCCCAGAGTGTTCTTTCTCTTGAACGAGGGCTGCAGTGCGCGCAGGCCGGAGCTTGTGTGGAGATGTCGGGAAGCGGGCATGCGGGAGGTCGAGGCGCGACATGTGGCAAGAGCAGGGGATAGGAGTGACCGAGCTTTCCACATTTCTGAGCCAGAGAGAGAGCGCGATGGTGGTGGTTGTAGTCCAAGACTCCCCTACATAAGCGCTCTGGATACAGACTGGGCCAGACAATGATACTACACATATCGTTTCGTACTACTCACAGCTCCGCGTCCGCCAACAGCCCAAACAAACCTCCTCCAGGCTGGCCAGCCTTCTTCCCGGCCGTGCCAGGACTGACTTGCGTCTTTGCCTTCCTCTCCTTCTTCTTCTTCTGCACAGGGACCGCATACGCCTCGTCCAGCCCTGCCAGGCACGCCTCCCGCACTTCCCTCCTCGGCGATCCATCAGCCAGCCGCGCCCGTCCGCTGAGCAGCGCATGGCACCGTCTCCCTCCGAACCACCTCCCAGGACTCACCATCCGTTCCCCGAGCAGCAGCACCTGCGCCAGCTGTCCGATCGCGTCCACCGCAGTCTCTACCTGCGCCACGAGCTGCACATGCCGCTCGACGACCATCATCCGACCGTCCTCCTCGTCCTCCGTCTCCTCCCCCGCCTCCGAGAAGCAGGCCACCACAGCCAACGCCTCTCCCTGTGTCCACCGCTCCATCGTCCTCTCCTTCACTCCCGGGTTCTCTTCCGCTCGAGTGTGCATCGTCCGAACCACCCACCGCACTGCGAGAACGCCGATGAGGTCCTCGTCCGGAACGGCCGCGACGCTGGGAACATCCGATCCGAGCGCGAGCAGAAGAAGTTTCCTCCTCTGTTCGTCCGTCCACAGCTGAGGCAAGACATTCAAGTCCTCCAGAAACCCCGACGACGTACTCTTCAACAGCTCCGCAAGCGACGGAACGGTCACCTCTTCGAGTGCCAACCTTGTACCTCGTCGCACGTATTCAGTGATCGTCTTCGGATGCGAGTTCGCCGTGGCCGACGATATCAAGAGTGACGAATGCCCTGTGGGGTGCTGATATGCGCCGTGTCCATGCGCATCTCCGCTTTCTGGTCCATCCAGCTCTTGCAGCGCACCGCGCAGCCTCGCCAGTGGATCTCGACCGCCAACATCCTCTTCAGACTCGCTGTCCTCCACGACATCTACAAGCTCGTCCTCGTTGTCGTCTTCAGCATCCTCACCCTCCGATCCTTCCGCCTGTTCAGCCTCCGGGGCGCTCGGTAATCCGACGCCTGCGTCCACCACTGCATACGTCCACAGGCGGATTGGTCGCCCGACGCTACGCTGAACGGACTCTTTGTCAGGGTCTTCGAGGAACATCCGGGGCCACATTGTCCCCGTGTGGACCGTGTCGAGGATGCGCGGGTCCAATCTCCCTCGCCTGTACGCTGCGACGTACCTCTCCCTGATGTCCGCCAGTGCGCCGTCATCATCATATGTGACGACCGCATCGGCATCCGATGTCTCTGCTTGCAGTGCTGCTTCGCGCAATCGGCCGGACAGGCAACCTACGAGCGGGCATGCCTCGGGTGTATGCATCGGACACGCGTCCGACGTCCACGCCACCGGGCCCCCGTCGGTATCACTCCCCTGGTCCTCGCTCCGCGGAATGGCGTACTGCAGCGTCGCCACTGCAATGCGCTCCACAATAGCCTCCCGTTCACCCGTGGCGAACGTGTCCAGAGGCCGGACCAAGAGCGTCGTCACAGCGGCGTCGATCAGATCCATGACGCTCCCAATCTGTTTCTTTCCTCTCTTTTTCCCCGTAGCTCCGAACGCGGTGGACAGGATTCCAGAGAGTGTGCCGGCAACGCGCGTGATCCTCTGAGCGTGCGTCGCCCCGCGCTCGAAGAAAAGCCGCTGGAGATTGGCCTTGCCCTTGTGCCGGATCTCCGCCGTAGTCGCAGGCCCAGGCGTAGAGTCATCGGACGCAGACGAGCCAGTAAAGTCGTTGCCTAGAAGCGCGCCGAGCAAAGGCAGAAGGCTGACAGGGATGCCTAGACGTGTCGCGAGCATCGAGGGTTCGTACACGGTGAATGACAACGCGAGCTGGCCGTCTGTGATACCTGCCGCAGGATCGAGCGCGTCGGGAGGCAAGATTCCCCTGCCTGACCGAGAATCGGCCTGCATCCTCTTCCGTCTTGCTTTTGGTTTTGTCACGGTCTGGAAGCCGTCGTCGTCCACGCCGCCATCTTCGGTCTCGCCAGAGATCGAGGCGGAGTAGACACTGCCCTCGCCATCCCAAGGGGCGTCGTTCGTCGTGAGCGTCCAGACCATCTCGTCGAGCGGGACGTAGCCTCGGTAGCCCTCGGCATTGAGGACGACGAAATCAGAGTCACGTCCGGCAACATAAGCATGTAGTTTTGCGGCAAGAGCGACGGCGTACGGGTCTCCTTCCTCGTCCGCAAAGTAGACATAGAGGGACCTGGAGCCATTGTCTTGGCCCGTGGGGGGCGAGTGTAGAGTGGATGTGAGCTGGATGAGTGCGTCGACACAGATGCTATAGGCAAGAGGAGGCAAGATAGCTGTCTCGTGGAGGAAGCGGGGAGAGGCCCGGCCAGTTTGTGAGGTGCAAAAGAAGAGGAGGCCGGACTGTATGTTGTTCTGTGTTGTGCGCGAGACTAGGGTGGGGAATTTGAGAGCAGGATACGGACCTGTCAAGGAGTATGATGAGTATGCAGGAAGGAGGCTGGGAGGGGATGATGGGCAGGGAAGGGGAAATACTGTGGGCATGGGCGGGGGTGAAAAGAGACATACCGTCGAATACGAAGTGGAGTTGAAAGCCGACAGATATCCAAGCACGGACGACGTGGTCGACTAGGGTGGCGAAGCGAGCGTACTCGCCGCCATAGACCCAGGGGAGATCTGCACGGAAGACAATCTCATAGATGAAGCTAGAAGAGGGTGCTGTGAGCACGAGGGCGAAGGGGAAGAGGGAAAGAGGACTGACGACCAGGCGTCGACGACTAGGGGAACTGCGTTTGTGGGCGAGGACGAGAGGAGGATGGCTGGACGGGAGAGGGAATGCTTGTTTTCGCGGAGGTAGGTGGTGAGGCCATGGACGCCCATGCCAACGATGCAGCCCCCGCCGTCCTCGTCCTCGACGACTCCAGGTCATCTCCGGCGAGCACAAAAAAAACATATGACGGAAGTGGGATTCGAACCCACGCCCTTTCGGACTAGATAGATAAGTCACCTGATTCTAGCGCCTTAGACCGCTCGGCCATTCCGCCTTGTGAAAACAGTGTTGATCTGCTGCATATGTATGCCTTGCCCATCTTACACGGCCATTGTCGACAAACATTCAGATTCTCTCGGAGGTGGTAAGTACTTCCAGTACATTGTCTATGTCAAAGCTTACCCGTGCATCAACGATTTCATGCGCCTTCCCCGCACCTGATGTCGGTGCATAGCGTGCTGTCTCCGTCGCGGTTCCCTCGCCATCGCTCCCTATCCCTCGCTCGTCTGGCATCACAGCCTAGTGTCTGGGAGCCCGAACCATCGTTTCAACTCAGTACAGTTCGTCGCTCCCGAGAAGAGAGGATGTTTCTCGAACTGGAACGCGGTCGGGATCGCGTTCATTCTGGGTCCGCTATGCACCTATCCCATGGCCATGCTCTTTGCGAGTATCATTGCGCTATCGTAGCGGAAGTGTTGGCCGGCAGGAGCAGCGATGTACTGTTACGCCGTCGCTGCTAGGATAATTGCCGGTGAAGGTCTGGGAGGCATCGCTCCCGCGGTTCTTCAGATCGCGGGAGTGGCGGATTTGGTGATGAGCACAAGCTTAAGCTGCCCGGGAGATGTGTACTGTGGCTGAACCAGCCGATGACGGATGTGGATGGAGTGTGAGTAGTATGATACATCGAGACCGTAGGTATCCAGGGCTATAGATACAACAAAGTCAGCCCAATCTCGCCTTCTTGCGAGGGTGGGCAGCACCTCCGCCGCCACTGAGACTCGCGAAACTCGCCGCGCTTCCGGCCTTACCGGAATGATTGGAATGAGAATGGGACAACTGAGAGAGATGGGCCTGTGCGGTCGCTTGCACCTGAGAGACTTGAGGCTGAACTTGAGAACCTGCGGCAGGGATGGGCATCATGGAAGGTGCGTCGTCATGCGATATGCGACGGGCGGGCGGAATCTGATGAGAGGGCAAGGACTCAAACGCGCTGTAGCGGAACTCATCAGGTAACAGCGCACGGAGTGTGTAACACCCGAAACGCTTACTTTCGCGTGGGCCTTGGTTCCTCTTGGAACCACTTGTGCTGCAACGCTTCGGAGGCGGTAAGGCGCTTGTCTGGGTCGTAGGCGAAGAGGTGGCTCAAGAGATCCGCTCCGTGAGATCGAATGCGAGACTGACACCATTCGGGGAGACGATTGACATAGCTAGAGCGAAACAGGGTGTCGAAGACATATTCGGACTGTCAGGAAACGAAGGCAAACTCACTGATCAAGTCGACGCATACTCGCGTACTCGGGAAGGTCTTTGACCTTCGGCCAATCGCGCTCTGCACTCGTTTACTGATTGTGCACGGAAACGCGGCAAGAGAGAGACACACCGGAAGGAGTACCGAGGATCTCGAATATCTTGAGCAGCTGGTCCTTCTGAAACGGAACGTTCTTCTTGGAGTCTAGCTTGGCCTCTTCGCCCTTGAATATCGGTCGAAGACTGGCGAGTTCGGCCATGACGCAGCCCACGGCCCAGATATCGACAGCTTTATTGTAGTGCTTCGCGCCGAGGAGGAGCTCGGGGGCGCGGTACCAGATGGTGACGACAACCTTGTCGCCGGCGAAGAGAGGCTGGAGGGGCTGATGGGTGAGACGGGCGAGACCGAGGTCGCCTATCTTGACGACGCCCGAGGAAGTGATGAGAATATTGGCGGGCTTGAGATCACGGTGGATGATGTGAGCATCGTGGAGATAGAGGAGGCCGTTGAGGAGTTGGTAGGTCAACGTCTTGAGCACGGGTTGGGTGATGGAGGAGCGGAGAGTCTGAGAGTGGTGATGAATGACTTGCTGTGCGAGGGCGACATGAGCTGTGAGCAGCGGAGGTGAACGTGTACCGTACGAGAAAGTCGTGTTCGGCATATTCGAAGACCATGTAGATGGACTTGTCCTCGAGGATGACCTCCTTGAGGGCGACGATGTTCTCGTGCGAGATTTCTCTGTTCAGCTGTGGCTCGAGTGAGTGGGCTGGAGAACTGGGAGGGAGAGAGACTGACTGCTATTTCGCGGATGGCACTCTGGCTGATGCCGGTGTAGGTCACGACGTCGCCCTCCTTGTCGGGCTTGAACTTTTTGATGGCGTGGATGCGGCCGTCGCTGGCCTTGCTCTGCGCCTTGTAGACGCGGCCGTACGTGCCAGACGAGATGAAGCCGAGGATGCTGTACTTGTCCGTCACCCGCCTCCGCGCCGCGTCCCGTTTCGCGCGATAGACCCGCATCGGGTCCGAGAGCAGGATGTTGGCCTCGTCGGCCATCGACCGCATTGCTCGACGGCGGGGAGCTACGCGACGGCGGGAGCTGAGCGAGGACGCGGTCGGACGTTGAGCGCGGACAGCGATGACGCCAACACCGGTAACGGGCGCTCACTTGCGCCCATCGTCCTCGCTCTCCTCCTCCACGTCCCGTCCTCTCCCCCTCCCCACGCGCAACGATGGCCGTCTCAGAAGACAGCTTCATGTTCACCGTCGGCAAGCTCGGTGAGTCCCTCGTCCACCACGCGCTCAACGCGGACAAGTTCTGACCACAGCGCGCAGATGCCGGAATGGCTGCAAGTCGTCTACTTTGACCATCTCTAGCCTCTCTGACGACCGGTATGCAGATACTGCTCGGCGAGCGAGCCCATTTGATCGAGTTTCCGTCGCTCCTCCTTCCCCCGGGCGTATCGACGGGGTCGATTGTCAATATCTCCGTGCAGAGGAACGTGTCGGAGGAGAAGAAGAGAGAGAACGAGTTTTGGAACCTCCAGAGCGAGATCCTGAACGCGTTTGGGACTCAGGTGCCCGCAAACCCCGTCCTGGAGGTATGTCTGCCCTCCCGCCTCTTCCCTCTCGTCTCTCCAACCCCTTCTCCAGCTCCGGAACGTCACCCAAACGTCTGTAACCCTCGAGTGGCCCCCACTCGAGCTCGCCACCTCCAAGCTTCGGTCGCTTGACCTCTATCGTGACCGCCAGCGGGTCGCCGCTATCCCTTCTCCTCTCACCAACACCTCCACAAAGGTCTCTGGCCTTCAGCTCGACACAGAGTACACTTTCCAACTCGTCCTTCGCACCACTGCCGGTGTCTATCCCTCCAACCTCCTTCACGTTCGCACTCACACCATGACTGACACTTCTGGTATCTCCGTCTGTTTCGGGACCGTCGAGGACGATGTCCTCCTCGAGAATGCCAAGATGGCCCTCCGTGAGATGGGCGCGAAATGGAGCGACAAGATCCAGATAGATACCACTCACTTCGTCTGCACCACTCCTGCCTCTGTGCCAACCGCTGCCGCTGTTACCAATAATATTGTCACCGGACCTGGCGTCGAATACCAGAAGGCGCTCCAGCTCAGTATACCCGTCGTCCAGCCCCACTGGATCCTCGCCTGCCATGCAGAGAAGAAGTGAGTCGTCTTCCCCATCCTCGCCAGCGTGCTCTCATATTGCCCAGAATGATGCCCATCCGCCCATTTTACCTCGGAGAGAATTTCTCGTCTCCCTCACATTTCCGTCCACAGTCCATGTCTCAGGCGAACATCTCTTCGTCCTCACAACGGAGTGGTTCCTCGTCTCCCACTCAACAAAAACACACCAACCGTCAGTCTATGCCCCCTCAACGCGTCACCGCAGTGTCTCCGCCTGCCGTTTCGCCTGCTCAGCCGACAGTTCGTACGACCCCTCTTAAGATTCCAGAGGAGCCTGAGACGCTGTCGGACGACGACGACGACCGTTCTGGCCGCACCCGCAAAGGCACGATGAGCAAGAACTTCCGCTTCCCATCTTCGACAGCCGCCCAGCCCCCGCCGCCCGTCCCTTCCTTGCCTCCTACCATCGCGGTCACATCAGCAGATGAAATCGAAGCTGAGGCACGAGCAGAAGCTCCTCAGACACCCCCGAAAGCCGAGGGTGACGCCCATACACAACCGGAAGCTGACCCCGAACTGACGACGGTCGGCGTGGTCGCGCCTTCTAGCGTCGAAGTTCCGCCGCCGCCGCCTGTCGATAAAGAGCGTCCTCTGGGTAGCGCGAACGATCTCGATGACGACGTTGGCGAAACGGAGGAGATTTCTCTGAACTGAGTTTGCATTCAATCAAGTTGTCGTTCTGACTTGTGTATTGTCTCTTGTGCGTGTTCTAGATAGTCGATAAACTGTTGCCTGCATCATATATTTCGTTCGCTGGGGAAGACATCATAAATTGGTCCGACATCGGAAGCCAAAATGGATTGCGAAGCTTTGCCTCGTCCATTGGCAGACGATTGGTGTCGACATCATATGGTTACTCGTGCGGTCTACAGTACACTGCGCAGAACCTGCACGCCGTCGGTAATCCGATGAGGCCTTCTCATACAGATTCTGGCCCGCGCGAACTTGCCGAATATCGTCTCCTCTAACTCGGGGTCGAAGACAAATCCTACAGACACTCGGTGTGACCTCTTTCTTGCCTTTCCACTCTCGAATCTCATCATTCTCACGTCCTATCTTGCATTCGTCCGTCGAATCCGAAAACATGTCTCAAGGATCGCTAGTTTCTGAAACTGGCATATTTTTGCAGACGTGCTCCGGGAGCACTGCTGTACATGTCCTTAAGCACTTGGTTCACTCGTGGCGTATCGTGAAAGGACTTCGGTCACACGAAGGGCAATAGGTAAGTAAGTCCATGGTAATGGTTGCTCTGTTAGTTTCAACCCTTGAACGTTCAATGAACCGTCACATTCGTATGATAGCTTACATAAGGTATCATGGAGTTATAGGCCACCGCGAGACGCGTTCGTTTCCATCATCCCAACCACGATGACTGACGAACCACTAAACACGGGCACCTACATATAGTCTCGACATTCTCGCGTGGAATGTAAAGTCAGACACCTTTTCTCTGACTTGATCGTCTCTTTCTTGTACTACTCATCCTTCCCTCGAATTCCTGCCCTGGTACCTGCGCGCTGCACGTCAGATGCCACTCCATGTTCGTCGCTTCTAGCACCGCCCTCATCTGTCCACATTATTAATATTCATGGTCAGTATGCGCACTCTGACCCACCTTTGCCTGCCCCCGGTTGCGACGTCTCCCACTGAGTCGACATCCCGCTGTGAGAGCATCGCTTACTTCCCACATCCTTCATCTCTCAACCTCCAGGCTACCTAGGCCTTCTCGTGAGTCCTAGTACTGCGAGCTTTCACGATGTAGACAAGTGCTGATACTTGCGCACAGCCAACATTCAATTCGTCGACCACGCCGGTGGCAGAACGGTGATACGAGCGTAAGGCTCCGTCCCTCGCACTTCCCTTATCTCCATCTTCATACCTCTGCCATCCGTCGCAGACCCCATGCGGTTGCTAAACACGAGCACCTACGATGTTCGCGACTTCACCAAGACCGAAGAGAGGCCTCCCTACGCCATCTTGTCCCATGTCTGGGGCGAGGGCGAAGTCAACTTCAACGACATGCAAGACCTCCCTACGGCCCGCAAGCGCAAGGGCTGGCACAAGGTCGCGAGCTTTTGCGCGCGCGCCAAACAGGATGGCTATGCCTGGGTGTGGGACGACACTTGCTGCATCGACAAATCCAACAACACAGAGTTCTCAGAGGCGATCAACTCCATGTATGCGTGGTACGCCGAGGCCGAGGTCTGCTACGCCTACCTGCAGGACGTCAACGACCCTTCGAAGGAGAATCCCGCCGCCGAGGATTCCTCTTTTCGTCGTAGCAGATGGTTCACACGTGGTTGGACTCTCCAGGAGCTCATAGCCCCAACGGCCGTCTACCTCTTGTCCAGGAATTGGGTCACCATCGGGACGAAGCAACTCCTCGCCAGCACCATTCAGGAAATCACCAATGTTGACCGTGAGGTCCTCATACACACTTGCTTCCTGGAGCAAGTAAGCGTGGCGCGGCGTATGTCATGGGCCGCAGAGCGCTTCACAACGAAAATCGAGGACCGTGCGTACTCTCTCCTCGGCATTTTTGGCGTTAACATGCCCACGATTTATGGTGAGGGCGACAAGGCCTTCATTCGCCTCCAGCTCGAGATCATTCGCCAGACCCCGGACCACAGCATCTTCGCCTGGGGTGTCCTCCATACTTATGACGACTACGAGAATAACTGCATATATACCAAGTCGGTGGTCGATGATATGGGGTGGGCTTCCGCCCAGCGCGTTCTCCTCGCTCCCTCTCCCAACGAGTTCAAAGACTGCGCGAACATCGAGAGCTTTCCTATCGAGCAGTACATGCGCTATGCCCAAGTATCCGTCGACGTCCCAGAATTCTACCCTACGAATTACGGCATACACATTCACCTTCCGCTGTACCACGACAGCGAAAGCGGTGTATCCTTCGGGCTCCTCGCCTGTCTGGATTCATCCTCGGGACATCCCATCGCGCTCCTCCTTCGGCCACAGGGACGCAGCCTCAACCGGTACTACATCGGCATGTGGGGAACGTCTCGCCCGCCCATCCCCCCGCACTTCCTCCCCTGGTTCCGCACATTCGCCATACCGCCCCAAAAATATAAGGATGTCACTGTCACACGCCTCTATCTCCACAGCCACAACCCCAACTTTGAGCGAAGCAAACGGCAGGGCATCGCGCAAGGTCAGCTGCTCCAGCGCTCCGAAGATGGCCATCCTTCCGAGGGACCCAGGCGGTTCTCTTTCGTCTTCTATGGCTGGCATCTTGCCGCATTGCGGAGAGCACGTTACAGCCCTGCTGGATATTGGGACAACAGGACCAGCGTCGTAGGCTGGACCCCCAGCACTCAGTGGAGGCGAGATGAGGGGGTGGGACTCGTGTTGAGTTTGAAGCGGTCGGGAGCTATTCCCTCGCGATACAGCCTTAGCTCCTCTCATGGTTCGACAATCGCCCCCGATAAACAAGCAACCCCGCAATATGCAGTGATCGTGTTCAGCGAAGAGTCGAAAGGTCCGGGTCCGGGTCCGGATAAGGCGTACTCCTTCGCGGTCATCATCGGGCTGGTGCCCGACACGGCGGCCGTGTGGTCGACCGTCATCTTCAAGGACGACGTCAACTCCGTCTGGCAGAAAGCGGACGACAATGCCGTGGCCAAGGCGATATGGACGAGCGTTGCGTCGCTCGCCGCTGACCCTGCGCGCCTCCATGCGAAAGGGTTCAGACTGGACGGTCCGAAATGGAAGGACGGCATGACGGCGTTCCAGGTCGCACGACTGGGAACGGTGAAGATCACGTACACTCCTTTCGTTACGCTCGACCAGGCGGCGAGTCTCGGCCATCGTTCGACGATGACCTATGCTGTCGAGTTGGCAATCTCGGGTGCATGAGAGCGTTCGAGCGTCGAATCATATCGGACTGCCCGTGCGAATGTATGGATTTCCGTGGATAGCAGCTATGCTAAGAGCGTCTCCGCTCTGTTACAGTGCGAGTGAAGGCGACGTAGGACACCAGTCAAATTACCGCGGACGTTGCACCTTCACGCACGGTCCAGAACGCCCTCAAGTGAGTCTACTACCTTTATGGCCATGTTCACGTAGCGCATGATCGCCTTTGCGATCTCGTTGGCGTCCGGAGGCGGGAAGATGTCGTCAAAAGGGGCATCGGGGTCAAACCTAGAAAGCAAATCTTGATTATGGAAGCATAGAGGAGAGACAATGACAGCCTACCCGTGGTCGTTGCAGTAGGTGTCACGGTCAGCAAGGTATTGGGAGGCAGAGACCATGAACTCGGCGGCGAGGTGAGCGACGGCCTGATTGTCTACGAGCTCGTCTTCTGTGACAGCATAATGCCAGGGCTTGAGACGGAGTGCTTGGTGGGCCTGCTGACGAGCGGCTGGGTCGCGCTGAACAAAGGTGGGGAAGTAGTCGGTGAAGACGGAGGTGAGGGGAGGGTCGTTCTCGGGATTATAGACGCGCCAGAGGTGATGAATGTGCTATATGACGGATTGGTTCAGCTTCGTGAGGAGGAGAGGGAGACAAAGGTACGGACCAAGAGGCAAGAGCCGTCTATGACCTTGCGATACACGGTGCGTTGTGCGTTGAGACGTTGGGGTTTGACGAGCGCTTGGAGGGCATTCCGCTGAGGGGAGTCGAGGGGGAGAACGTGGTCGCCTGACTGGGCGAGGATGCGTTGGATTGTGTTGACGGCGGTGGAGCGGGCGATCTCGAGGTGTACGAGAAGGCGGAGGAGAGCGGGGATCTGCTGGAGAACAAAGAAAGGCTGAAGAATGGACCTGACGGCGTAGACAAGGAGAGGGAGGGGCGGGGTGGCGGACTTGGCGACGTGGGGCGCTATCCCGGTCTTTACAATGTCTGGTCGGGGAGGAGGGTCAGTACTGATTGCCGCCGGGTAGTCTGTTCTGACGAGCGGACCGTAGAGGGCGCGGTGGAAGAGCTCGTCGGTGTAGCTCTCGTCGTTTGCTGCAACGAGCTCGAGGACACGGGCGATGTGGACGGCGGGAGGCGCGGCTGGCATGCTCGGACGGGGTGGTTAGAGGCAGAGGACGCGATCACGTGTGATGCGCGTTGTTGAACATAGGAGGCCGTTTTGGGCGTGGATTCTCACGATAGTTAAACCAGGCTTAGACCTGTACTCCTCCCCTCTCCCTCGCCCGCCCTCGCCCGCCCTTGCCCTCCGCAGACCGTCTCTCCCGTCGTCCTCCGCGTTCTTGCCAGCTTGCTCGTCGTCGGCGACCGCGATGAGCTCCGCGCATCCCCTGCGCGAGCGGCCGCAGTCCAACTCCCCGGACCCGGAGCCCGCACGCCCCACTACCCCGCTTCGCATCAACAAGCACAGCTCGCCCCAGCCCCGTCAAGGTCTCTCTCCCCGCCGTCCGTCCACGCAGATCCAGGTCCAGGTTGCCCGCAGGTCGTCCAACAGTTTCAAGCATGTACGCCAGAACAACCTCGTCACAAAGTCTCCCTTCCGTACCCTAATCCCTCCCCTCCTGGCAACCGCCTCCTCCTCCCGCAGAGTGAGCGGCGAGAAGCGTCCCCGTCCGGACTCGATGCACGCCCAGGCAGAGAACGAGAAACCGCTTGGCTTCAAGCGCAGACAGTCAAAGAGCTTCCAGGGCCTCCTCCAGAAGGAACCTGTGACCAAGAGCCCCTTCCGTCGCCGTTCCTCCGATGCGCCATCTCCTCCCCCTCCTCCTCTCCCTCCAAAGTCCAAGCTCAAGCCTGCATTTACACCCTCCGCCATGCCGACCTCCATCCCATCTCCCGTTCGTAGCGCTCTCTCAAACAACCGCAGGATCCATGGCCCTCGTTCCCTCGGCGAGCGCCAGGGCCACAAGGCGACCAAGTCCGTCACCTTCGACGAGAAGTGCGACGTCCTCGAGTTCGATGTCACCGACGACGAGTTAGAGGACGTCTCGTACGACGAGAATGGCTATGGCTATGGCTACACCATAGGTCCCGGCGGCGACGAGGATGCGGACATGGACGAGAGCTATGACAGTGTCGATCCCGTGGCAGACGATAGCATCACCGGTATGGTCGACTCTCTTCTTCAAGCCACTCTTCCACACACTCCCCCCAAGCGCGAAGACGAAGAAGATGCTCAGCTTCTCCCTCCATCCCCGTCCCCTGCTGAACCCACTCATTCGCCCCCCGCCGACGTTGACGAAGACTCGCCGTCCACACCGCCTCGTGAGTACACACACCCTCTGAAACACATTCATATCTTTCTGATGTCATATGTTCTATTGAACTCATAGGCACCCCGACAGAAGAAGATGTAGAGCCCCTCATCAGGGACGAAGAGCCTCCGTTCGATGAGTCCTTCCGCTCCGCCCGCTCTGCCGATGATTCATTTCGATCTTCGCGATCCATCGACGATGCTCTCGATCCGTCTAATCTGTCTATTGGCAACTCTGAGGTGTCTATCACGAATCTAGACAGTCACTCCCTCCTGGCGGAGACCGACGTTGAGGGCGATCTGCCACCGGACGCCTCCTTTGACCCTGTGGCAGGCTCGTCCCCTCGTTCACGACCCCAGTCCCGATCCGGTACTCCGCTCGAACGATCTTTTGAGCGAGAGCGCTCCTTAGATCGTTCTATCGAGGCTCGCTCGACGCCGGCTCTGACCCCATCACGCTTCAACTCTCCGCGTTCCGGATCTGCTTCTCCTCTCCACAAGCAGCTCTTCAGGCCGTCGAGTACTTCGAGTTTAGGCAGTCTCGCAAACGGCAGTCCTCGAACGCCGATTACTCGGGAACGCATCCAGGAACGGTTGCTCCGCAGAAAGAGTGAAGACGCACTCGCCAGTCGCTCTCCTAGTGCAAGTCCGCTCCCACCGCGGGCTCCTGCGACGCCTCCTGCAGCCGACGAAGACCAGCATGATGTGGAAGACGTGGCGAATACGTCGCATATTACAGAACCTGCCACAGAGGAGCCTACACCCTTCCTCCCGGCTATGACGCGCCATAACCCGACACACGATGGTGTTATGTCCATCGATCCAGAGGTTCAGCCCATCGACCCTCCTCGCCCCTCGATCACGGAGCGCGCTCACAGCGTGGACGTCATCGATGCCAAGCGCATTTTTGCTGGATTGGAGCTCGACTTCGAGCACGGGTTCGGCTTGGGGGAAGAAGGTATGAGTATGAGCGCGGGCCTCATGGGTATGAGCTCGCGGACAAAGCATAGCAGCTTACCCTTCGGGGAAGTAAGCGCCCTCGACAAGCTAATGGAGGATATGGCACAAGGCGCTGGCGTCGACGTCAATACATCTGTCGTGTCCGAGGGCCAGTCCATCGGCAGCATCAAGATTGAAGCATTCACTGAGGGAGTGAAAGCTGATACGTTTTCCATTGCAGACGTCGTGCGCCGGGATATGCAGCGAGGTATCGAGCTTCGACCGCCTGACGATGGCGAAGTCCCGGTACTTGCTTCAGACACGGTAGTAGCAGTCCGTTCATCGCCTCCTCGTCCTTCATCGTCAAAGGAAGCCATTCGTGCCCGTGAGGAGCTCATCAAGGCGAAGAGACGTGAGGCCCGTCAGCAGGAGGAGACCTCATCTGACAGTGACGCAGGCTCTCCGGAGCCCGCCATTGTCACTGTCACTCCTCCTGCTCCTGCTCCTGCTCCTGCCTCTGCTCGGCCGATGCGAAGACGTAGCATGAGTACGAGTGAAGCGGAGAAGATGTTGGCCCGACCAGCGGCGGCGCATCGACGTGCCCTCAGCTCGCGGGATGACTTGCTGGACATTACCGCCCTTCGTGAGGAGGACGCCCCGTTGGCGGACACAATCAACAGGGAACTGATGAAGCGGGAGAACCAGCAGCGCACAGTAGGTCTGCCGAAGATAGCTTATTTTGTTCACCCCCTCACACGTTCCTTTGTCATAGAAGTATCATATACGCGAGCATACGGAGACTATCTATGCTACGGCTAACGCAACGACGATGTTAGGGCACCAGCATGCGCACGGGACCAGGGCATGGCGCGCCATCAGACGGCCATCCGATATGGTGAGGCCATGGAGTACTGTTGTTGCAGAGCGCACTGACCACGTCTCCTTTAGAATGAGCACGCTGATCAGTTGCGACAACTGCGCGAGCAGCAGAAGAGCGGCAAGGCACACGGGAAAGTCTTTGTCAGAGGTGCATTTGCTGTTCTACCATTCGCGACCGGAGGTTGTGATTGACATGCTACGTCGTCGACGCAGTGGTCGGCTTGAAAGCCTTGAATGTGCCGGTGCCTAACGAGCCTACGAAGGTCACATGTACGCTCAACAACGGCATTCACTTCGTGACCACGCCCGAAGTTTCGCTTGGGCGGGACTGCACCATAGATCAGGAGTTCGAGCTGTATGTTCCCCTTTGGCTCTGTTTGTGCGCGCCACCTGACATGACATCGCACAGTATCGAACATAGCAAGCTCGAATTCACGCTTACTATTAAGGTTCGGCGAGACCCGCACATTGTTGCACAAGTCAAGGCAAACACTCCGCCTGCTCCGAAGACACGCCCTCCTCCGCTACCAATACTTCCTCCACCGTCTAAGGGGGGCAGCTCAAAGAGCGGTGGTATGCGCAGTTTCCTGTTCGGCTCCCCCAAGAAGGCAAAGACCCTGCAACTCACGTACCAGCCTGCACCTGAGCCCCCTGCGCCCAACTTCAAACCTCAGGAGAACTTGGCCCGATATCTGAAGCCCGATGGCTCGCTCGGACGCGCATTTATCTCCTTCAAGGATATCGCGTCGCATTGCGACACCCGGCTCATGGAGACTTCTTTCCCGCTCATCGGCCAGAAGATCGAGGTTGGATCGACTGCCAAAGCGCTGCAGATTGGAGAGATCGTCCTCCAGATCTTTAGGTTACCACCGTTGCCTGGAATCCCGCCCGAGCAGCTCCCGCAGAGTCTGGAAGAGTGCCATCGTGGGCTCACGCACACTCGCTGGCACAAGGCGTGCTACATGCAAGGGACGTTGACCCAGATCGGTGGCGACTGCACGGTAAGTCCCTGACCGCTTTCGCTTGCCCCATAGACATCTCATGAACACTGTATGCAGACATGGCGCAGACGGCATCTGCGAATTGTTGGTAGCAGTCTGGTCGCTTACAATGATGTCACCAGGCGCGCCATTGCAAGCATAGATTTGCGCCGGGCGACGAACATCGTGGATACCGAGGACGGTCGGGATGTTCGCAGTCCCGCGTCTGCGGCCACAGGCCGCAGCACATACGACGATGACAACGACCCATATGGCGTTGGTGGCGTCGATCGTTCGTTCCGGCTCCAGTTCGGCGACGAGCAGATTGTGTTCTATGCAGACTCTGATCAAGAAAAGTCAGATTGGTGTGTACCCTCGTTCCGCATTAACCACTACCGTGCTCTAAACATACTCTACAGGGTAAGCATATTGAAGGCTCTCGTTGGTCGCATACCTCCCAATCCCCTTTGGGCGGAAGTCCTGTTCCAGCGGCAAGAGCAGTCCAAGCAATCGCTACAGACGTCTGCTCCGAGCCCGCCTGCTAAGTAGATTATGTCCCTGTCAATCGCCGTTATCATCACATGCTCTCGTCGCTCGTTTCTTTGATCTTTCTATACCTACATCTGACCACGACTCTCCTCACGTCCACTGTACGTCTATCCTACTCTCCTCGTTCTGATACTCTCGGTCATGTTTTGCTGCCATGATTGATGATCTCGCGTTGCGGTCTCTGACTATGTACCTATGTATCAAGATTACGAATCGCATGCCTCATGATTGCTCAGAATTGTTGCTGATGTCCGCCGTCAGCGCATTCACTTATGAGAACGGCGCAGTGCTTATGTACGTGCAAAGGCCGTGGCTGTGACCACAGACGACCTGAGCACCGGAGATCCTCAGGTTGACATCTGGGTGAAGCAACTCATGATACCCCTTTACATGGATGCATGTCCCGCCGAACTGCGATACATAAACTTGGACCTTGACACCAAAGTGGCCCGCTTCTTGGATATGCCTTTCTGAAACAGTTCCGGCACTGGCAAGGAATGCCGCCCTACAACGTTCATCGGCAACGAGAAGCGAACGCTCCGCTCTTGAGAGAAAGTCATTGAAATTCCCGCATCATTCGTACGAGAGTCGTCGGCGAACCCATTGTCGTGGCAGAGCTGGTCGGGTTTAAGAGTGCTGGGAGAGGGAAGCGGGGGCCGTTCGTACACTGACCCCTTCAAGTCGAATGTGAGGAAGTGAGACTGACACACGACGGGGCGGATCTTCTCAAAGCCTTCCCACTTCCGGACCTCAACCTCTACGCGTTGCTCGTCGGGAGCATCCCCAAAGACCATCTTAATCATGAAGTCGTCGGCGCGGACCATGGTGAAGTCGATGTGCATCCGCTCGCAGTTGGGGATCGCCTGGACGGGACCATCGACTTTGGCGAGCCTCTCCCCTTGCGACGACGCAGTCCCTGGGCCGGCGCTGCCCAGACTCGTGGACGACACTCGAATGTCCAGCCACAGCTTGTGCAACGGAACGCCATCAGGCGGCGGGCCCCGCAGACACTTGCAGTCTCCGACACCAAGCACGAGCGTAATCTTCTCCCGCCGCATGGGGTCCACGAACGAGACGGTCGAGATGGCTCCGCGCGTTACGTGCTGATCCGTCGGCTTGAACGGGACCCGGAGCCTGATGCCTGTAAAGTCGTCGATCTCGTTGCGCATGAGCAGAAGCCCACGCCTCTCCACGATCTGAGCGAGGAGCCAATGCGGGATTGTGACGGTAGATTGGTCGCGGGTGGCCATGATCTCGCGAATCGTGCCGTCCTGACGAGCATGGGAAACGGCTTGCACGGCGCCTGGTGGTGGACGTATATATCCCTGCGTCGAATATCGGTATACCAGAAGTATACCAGAAGCCACTCGATGGAGATGTCGTATGAAGGCCTAGTTGCGCGCTCAGGACTTCCTGCACGTTCTTCGCGGGCTGCTTCCCTTTGTCGGTATTGGTCTCCTTGGGCTTGGAGGCTTCGAATACGATGATCTCCTTTGGAAAGATAGCGCCACGGTGATAGTGGCGCTCCTCCGTACCGTCAATGAACTCTCCAACGGCATACTGAGGGCCAGAAGATGGATTGTTCGCGCGACGGAGGAAGAGGACAACGACGTCTCCTTGTGCGTTCTAGCAAGCTAACAGGCCGACTTGCACGTGTTGTGTGGTCGCCGTATCTGTACGTGCCATCCAACTCTTCCAAGACTCGATGAAGTATTTGGAGATTGGCAGAGCGAACTGGATGCCATAGCTGGTGACCTTGTATTGAGGCATGATGATGTCCAGACCGAACCTCGTCGCGAGCTCCTTGACGTTGATAAATCGCAGGTCAGCAGCTTTGCTGAATTCGGCGGGGGAAGATACCAGGAGATCCTGGAACCGCGCCTGCGCATCGAAGGCGGTGATACGGGGGTCATTCGACCTCTGCTCTATCCCAATCTTGTCGCGTTCCATGACTTCACGTGCGATCCTGATGTCGGCATGGAGGAAAAGATGGTCTGGTCTGGGACACGCCTGAGGATCTCCTCCTTAGGTCTGACAAAGGCGCGCTCTCCTTCGCCGCAGATGGCGGGTATGTTGACACCGAAGATACCGAGAAGGGAATAGGCTTGGTCCTCCACGCGAGTGGTCTTGCGCTTGGACGACATGCGTTGGGCCACGCTCACGCTGTTGAGAGACCGTCTGTGGGTGAGAATGTGACAGTCAATGCCTGTGATGTCCTGAACGACTCGTGCGAGCATATGCTTGGAGCCCAGGGTACGCCAGGATTTGGAGAGGAAGACTTGGCGAGTGGGAGCGATGAGTTCCTGTAGGGTCCAGCCTCGGGAATACCATTTGCTTGATCGAAAGGAGGAGTGAGGTGAGGCGGGATTGTCGTCGTCTCCGACATCGTAGAGATAGGCGTAACAGACATCGGCGTCCGCGTACCATGCGAACATGGAATCGATGGCCTCGGAGAGTTCGGCGCTGCTCTCGTGGTTGATGCAACATGTATCGATCCAGACCCATGCGTATCCCAGGCGTTCGGCGAATATGCAGTACTCGCGGATTTTAGCACAGACCCGGGTGCGTGGGTTGCTACCAGCACGGGAGCATTCCTCGGTGATTCGAATGATGATGTCGACGAACGAGTTTTCTTCCTCGGGTTTCTGCCAGACGTGAGAGAGAATGGCATACTGTACTTTGTTAGAAGCGGTGAAGTGGTGGAGTGTAGCATCGCTCGTGCGAAGCAAATACATTGTCTGGAGACATCATGTCAGAGAAAGCACATATGAGGTGTGGGGGTCGTGGCTTACCCAGAACGGTGGATGGCGGCGGAGGCGATAAGACTCAGAGGGAGGGAGATGTCAGTCAATCGGTATGGGAGCATATATACCTGCCAGTGGGGAATATATAGAATTTGAAAGGCCGGCGTCATGCTCGGAGGGAAGTAGCATGCCTCGAGGACGGGAGCCATCGATTTACCTAGACACGCGCGCGGTGAGAGAAGGGGTCTGAGGAGAGGGAACATGGACATGGTTTATAACAAGCAACATATGCCAGTGAGTGTTCACTGTCTGCCGCAATCTTTGCGCGACGGTTCGAGGGGAAGCCTCTTTGACTAGCACGAAGGCGGAGTATCGTAGTATGTACTACTGACGTCGGTTATGAGGAAGGCGACTACACGTCTTCGCTGCGTCGCAGTTGCGCTCGCGCCAAGGCACTATAGTGTAGTGGTTTATCACTTGGGATTTTGAACGTCATCTCCCAGTGGCCCTCAACCCGTCGCTCGGAGGTGGCAGATCTTCCCAAAACCCAGGTTCGAACCCTGGTAGTGCCTGTCCGTTTTGCACTCTGCCCATGTGTCCTTCGTCTGCACCGGCGAATCGTACGGCAACCCCGACTTCACCAGGAACATCTTGCTAGCATTTTCACAAGATTCAACCGTCCATTGTCATTCCTGCTGCCTAGGAGACACCGCAACTACTCCCCGACCCACTTCAAGTCGCGATGATTCCGCCTTTCACCATGTTCCACCCGAGCTGCTCGTACGTCCACCCTAGCACCGTCCCGTCAAGTGCATACGAGTGGTATCTCAGCAGAGATCGATGCATGCCTGGTTTCTTGTGCAGCTGGTTTAAAACGGACATGTCTTCGTCCGTGAGCTTGACCAACTGGCACGGCGAGACGTCAGCAGAACCCAAGGGTGTTGTGGACGAGAACTGGAAGGACATACAGTGATGTTCTGTCTGATTCTCTCTGGATTCTCGCTCTTCGGTATGACGACCGTGCCGCGTTGAACGCCCCAGCTGAGCGCAACCTGACCCGGTGTTGTGTTGTGAGCCTTTGCGATCCTCAAGACATCTTCATCATCCAAGAAGACCGGTTTGCCTTCGTACTCCTTCGGACGTCCTACAGTGAGTGCGTTCAGGAAAATGTGCGAAGCCGTCTTACAATCGACAAGGGTCACGTACCGAGTGGTGAATATGCGGTGATCACGATGCCCTTCTTGTCGCAGTACTCCTTCAGGTCGAACGATGGCAAACACGGGTGAATCTCGACTTGGTTGGCCGCCGGAACAATCGTCGCCTCCTTCAGGAGCTCCTCGAGCAGTTTGACCGAGAAGTTCGAGACGCCGATGGATCGGACCTTGCCCGTACCGAGCAACTTCTCCATCTCCTTCCACGTCTCGATGTACGTCGGACTCTGTCCGTAAGGGATAGGCTTGTTGTCCTCGGTGAACGCCTGCGGCCAGTGCATGAGATAAAGATCGACATAGTCCATCCCCAGCTTATCGAGGGACTCCTGCAGAGACTCGGCGACGCGGTGATGGTGGTGGTTGGGGAGCTTGGTGGTCAAGAATATCTCTTCACGTGGCACGCCAGACTCGCGGATCGCTTTCCCAACCTTCTCTTCATTGAAGTACCCGTATGCCTGCGAGTGAGAATGTAGAATGTATGTATGCTCAGAGTCATTCACCCAGCAACAGCACTTTGGGTACTGACCGTGTCGATGTGCCTGTATCCCACCTGCCATGCAATGAGTTCAATACGTGCACGACTTCAATGGATCGCTGCAACACACCTGCAATGCTGTCGTACACATTTGCTCAACGACATCACCGCCACCTGAAGGACCGAGCCAGCATCTGGGAATTTGCGGTAGTCGGAGGGTCGTCGAGAAGGTCGAGGACGAAAGCAAAGGGCAAGAAATTCAGATGGGCTCTTGGAACCGGCGCGGACTTGTAACGGAGCCAACGGTGGTCCTGAGTGTGATATGACTTACCCCATACCCACCGACGGCATTTTGTGACCTGAGTTGAGGCTGAAACTCGGTATGTCTGCCGCCATGACGCTAGCTGCTTGAAGACCAGAAGAGCCGGCTCGTAAGTACAGAGCAGATGGAGAACTGAAGAGACTCGGAGACGGGAGTCCGTGGACGCACAGCTTGATATATATACTCTGAAAGGAGGTTAGCGTTCAGGTACCAATAAGTGATTGGGATTGCCCCTGAGGTCGTATGAATTGCGACCTCCACCGTCCCGGGTCCGAGCCCACATGACCGTGGTCAGTGCGGGCCGTTCCATGGCACAGTGCCCGTCCCGGGCGTCGATGATGGTGCGAAATCAACTGGAGCTCAAGACAAGGCGCGATACAAACTCGGAAGTCAACTGAGGGTATAGACTGATGACGCATGTATCGTTTGTGCAAACTCGCGATAGACGCTGGCCAACAAGCTCGCGCAGTACACGTTCAGAATGTCTGGCAAATATTCGACAGGATCGATATGGATGACGTTCGTCTCCGTGCGTGAGTCCTTATCTCGATCGTGTCCTTCTCAAATCCACCCAGAGCGTCCGCTGGTAGTATCTGTGCTCGCCGCCGTAGCGACTCTGCTCACTCCGTTGATCCTGCAGTGTCCTTCGAACCTGATGTCCAACTCGTACACCTCCGCAACCTTGGACTCGGCCAGAGTGCCAGCGCATGTGTAGCTGAAAGACAGCCTGACCTGCTTCTCTTTGCTCCCAAACGTCGTCCGCGCGTTCCTCCACGATTGCACCAGCATGGACTCGTCCGGGACGACATCCTGCGGGGGTTCCACCCCGATCGCCGGGAGACCGTCTTTGCGAGCCGCGTTCGAGTCCTCGAGTAACACCGAATCCAACTCGGCGTCGAATCGTGCACAAGCCCAGAGCTGCGCGAGCTGCATCGAGCTCGACATGTCCAGCGGACACACCCCAAAGTGCACCGTGAACGACTCGTATCCGACGAAGGAGATGCTCCTGTAGTCTCCGGGATCCTGCAGTCGGAAGCCGCCTTGCGGGATCTTGGGTTCCATGAACCCCATGCCTCGCAGCCTCGCCCGGCTCCGTTCGGACAGGATGATCGTGCAAGGCGGCTCGAAGAAGATCATAGAGGAGTGAACATCCGAGGGCGAGGACGGCGTGGTAGAGATGGAGCGCGGCACCCGAAGCCGCGCCATGCTCTCTGGAGGATGCGAGTGAACGTGCACCTCTCGAGAGGTGGGTAGCACCGACATCCGGGCCTGATTTCGGGACGGCTGTCGATAGTGCGCGGTCGACCCGCTGGCAGAGCCGATGGACAGACGCGTGCCACGGTGGTAGAAATTTCTCCGCCCCCCTTGGGCGATGTAGCCACCGACGTAGTACTTGCTGCTCGTGCTCAGTCGTGGATGGGACCGCAGATACAGCGCGATCAGCCGGCCTTTGCTGTCCTCGCATGCCAACAGCGCGAGCGCAGCGTCCACGAATGACGTATGGGCGACGCTGACCATAGGGAAGGTCGTCCGTAGCCCAAAGCTGGTGGTCGTGTACTCGGGAACGGTGCCGCGGATGTTCAGCCTGTCTGCGAACTGCTCGAGGGGGATGGGGCTGATGTCGGCACAGTTCGCGAAATCGGCGGGACTGGAGGCGAGGAGCGTTTCGGCCCGAGACTGAGGTTCGTAGTCGTGCTCGCGCGCAGACTCGACAAACGTGCCAGAGCTGTAGTCCTCGAGGATGCGTCCCCACGCAAAGATACTTTGATCGGGGGATTTCTTGATGATCTCCTCCTGCAAGCGCACGAACGCGTGTCGTCCCTCTCCGTAAATGGTGGGCATGTACACTCCGAAGATGCCCATGAGAGAATACGCCTCGTCCTCGCTGCGCGTGGTCTTTCTCCCTGCAGCCCACGACATGCGGCACGCGACGCTGACGTCCTCCAGCGTCCGCTTGTGAGTGAGGACGCGACGGTCGATGCCGGTCACTTTCTCAAGGAGCGAGGCTAAGCGCCATTTGGCACCGATGACCTCCCAGTCCTTTGAGAGGAAGATGACCGAGTGGGGGGCAATGAGCTCCTGCAGAGTCCACCCCCGCTTGAACCAGTTGCTCTTGCGGAAGGCGGACTTGGGCGCGCTGCAGTCCTCGCCGCTGGGTACGTCGTGCAAGAGCGCGTAGCACATCGCCGCGCTGCGATAGTAGACGTACATGGAGTTGATCGCCTCGGAGAGCTGCGCGCTGTTCGACTTGTCGATGCAGCACGTGTCCACCCACAGCCAGCGGAATCCGTCGCGACGCGCACGGGCGCAGGCACTGCGGATTTTGAGTGACGGTCTGCGAAACGCGCGATCGCTCGCGCGGCGGAGCACTCCGCGCGAGCTCTTGGAGCCGATGCACGGGGTGTCCTCGAAGGTCTGTTCGTCTTCGCCCCAGACGTGGGACAGGATAGCATAGGAAACCTCGTTCGGGGTCTCGAACCACTTGAGCTCGATCTTCTCGGTGTTCAGTAGCCACATTGTCTACTGGCGATTGTTGTAAGCGACAAGAACGATCAGGCTGCTGAGTCACATACCAAGAACCGGATTGACAGGCCACAGACGTGAAATCCGCTACAAGGTGAGATAGGAACAGCTGTGGGTGCACGGGAGGCGGCCTGTCAAGCACTTATAAGGAGGGATATCTGAGGGCAATGTACAAACGAGCCGTGTCCGAGGCCATGATGACTCGAAGTCTTCTCGAGCATCTAGTTGGAAACCGATGGAGATCGGAAGTTGTAGTGGGCAATCAGCGGCCTCGATTTGGAATAAGGAGACGACGAGGCGTGGTATCTCATTTGCAGCGAACGTCCGTACAGAAACAAGTTCGCTGCAGGTTGCGGGTTACGCTGCGTGTGGTCGTGATAGCAGTGAGGATTAGCACGAGTACACCAATTGTTGCGGTGCAAGTACTTCCCAAGTACTAAGGCGTCTGAGCAGCGATGCCACCCTCTTGTCGCGGCAGTACGTTCGAGTGCTGCCGACATGGAAGACGGCTCCGAAAGAGAGCATATCACATAATATGGGCCGGGGTGTCATGGATTTGCCAAGGGCACCTGCTCAGGATGATGCCCTCGCGATAGACGATGTCACGGCGAAGTTAAATGGAGGTCTTGCGGTATTGGAATCGAAGCACTCGCGCACCGCAAAGGCCGTGCTTCTTGTCGCATCATCGCCTCCATTCTTCCGTTGGTTCGCTGGTCGCCGGTACGTCATCCGTCATAACTCGACAGGAGGGCGCGAGGTACGAAGTTGGTCGCTTACGGCGGCGTGACGCGAAGGGAAGGTTTACGAGGGGTACACATCCCTGCTCGATGGTATTGAGTCCACGAAGCACTTGAATGACTCGAATTGAGCGAAACTTGGAAGCTGGTGTCGCTATGGCAGAGCCCGCTCGTCGTCGTTGGTCTTGGGACGAGGTCAAGAGGCAGCCACCTAATGTCCATCGTGCGCGCGTCAATTGCCTCGAAGCAAGACTCACCTGATGATGCTGACGTCGAAGGCAGGCACTGATACAATGAGTACAGCATTGCATTGCTCTAAGAGAGCAGTGAGAGTGTGAGAACGATATTCAGCGGTGGCCGATGTCGTTGACTCCCGCGGGCATCGGGAGCCAGGGAGCATCATAGGCTCTAGTATGGGGCATCGGCACGATAGTGGGATGGCCGTGACGGATGAGTCCGCTCAGCCGGAGACATGTCAATACCTGTTGGGAGAGCAGTGAGCGATACCTGCCATGTACTACTCAGCCTACGCACCATCGAGTAGTATTCTCGGAGACTGATGCCACAGGAATCATTGTCAGTGGAGAGAGAACTACACATACCGCCGTTCACGTCCGTCAGGGTTGGGTTTTTCGTGCAGCCATACTGGGAATGATGCCACTCGTGGTTGAAGTGCAAGGTGAGGCCGCAAGCAGCGTGCAGGCGACGGGAGGAGACCAAGTGACATGTGACAGGTCACACTGTGGCTGAAGACTTAGGATGTGGTCCCCAACTTTCTGGGCAAGTTGTGTGTAGCGACTTTCTCTCATTGATGCTGTGAATGCAGCACCGATTTGATATTTCTCATAGCCACGCAGCACCACTGTACTGCGCTGCAGCTCGTAGTACGGGACGTTGTGACAGACTGGGGAGATGTAGAGTCTGACGAGGTAGGAGGCTGAACAGCGTTGGAGAATGCAGGCGCGAGTCGCGAGGATAGACTGTGCTGCACTCACTGCATCGCGACCGTGATAGAATACGAGGTCGGTTACAGGTACGAAACGCGGCCAGACACTGGCCAGACGTGAGTCGCTCGCTGTGGTCTGCCTTGGAATGACAGCGTTGCTCACATCCGATCGCGACCGACGGGCCATTGTGGCGTGTACGAAGGAGATGGGTTGGACGTGGGAGGCGTCGCGACGGTGTACACCTTCACCTTGCGGCACCACACGTTTGCGTACACACAGTGGTCGCTGAAGCTCGAGTACGTGCGGCGTCGACTGATAGAGAGTTTGTACGTGATTTATAGTTGCTGGCGATGGGATGGGCGCAGGCAAAAGGCAGATGGTAGTGATCGACATCACAGCACCGTCATTCTGCGGAGGCAGGAGCGGTCGCGCCCACTGGGCGAACGGTGGCACAAGCAGCGACGTCCCTTGGATGCTCGTGCCAGAAGGTAGTAGGAGGGAAATCATGTTGACCCCCTTGGCGCGCATGGGTGATAGCAGCACATGCGTGTGACAGACAGGGCGATTGTGAGGCGGTGGACGTTGTGGCGCAACACGGACTATCGAATTGGTTGTCACTTGGGTGTATAGTAGGGTTAGTCAACGTGAGACATGAAAGAGAGCGGAGGTTAAAGGAGGAGAGGCAGTGGTCGTGATGGCGACGGAGATCTGATTGGCTGATGGGCGGGTGCTGGACGTGTCTGGGACCGGCGCGGCCGAGCTGGCTGCTCGTCCTACGCACTCTTTCTTATTCACGCCATTCAGCTTCGCACCGACTCTGTCGCCCTTGTCGCCCTCCTCTCCTTCTCCCCGCGTCCGGCACGCTCCTTACGACTCCCGACGTTCCCCATCCGTTCCCATCGCCCCCGCTAATCGCCCGTCCGCCTCTTGCCACTCGTCCACCACCACTCCATGTCCCTCAAGGCGGAACTCGAGACCTGGGCTGCCGCCCTCCAGGCCTACGACCAGGAAGACTTTGAAAAGTCCCTCGAGCTCTTCTCCCAGATCGCTGACTCGTCCAAGATCCTCACCAACATCGGCCTCATCTATGCCACCCTCGGCGAGCACGAGGCCGCCGTAGAGCAGTTCACCGCCGCAACAGAGCTCGACCAGTATCTTGCCGTAGCGTGAGTCCCCCCTGACTATCCCTCCCCTCTCAGCCCAGCAACCATCGTGGTCGCTCCCCCACAGCTAACCATCCCTCTCCAGCTACTTCCAATGCGGCGTCTCCAACTTCCTCCTCACCCGCTACGATCTCGCCTACAATGACTTCTCCTCCGCCCTCCTCTACCTCCGTGGCAACCCCTTCATCAACTACGAACAGCTCGGCCTCAAGTTCAAGCTCTTCGCCGCAGAAGTCCTCTTCAACCGGGGTCTCACCCAGATCTACATGGGCAACATGCAGGAAGGCCTCGCTGACATGGAGGACGCCCGCCGCGAAAAGGCCACAGAGGAGCACGGCGTCATCGACGATGCCATCCAAGACCGCGGAGAGGGCTACACCGTCTTCAGTATCGTGCGTCCCTCCCTCTTCTTCTCTCCCCTCCCATCCTCATCTCCCCCCCCCATCCAGCCCGTCGGCGTCCTCTACCGTCCCGCCCAGAAGAAGCTCGAGAACTCCAAAGCCCGTGACTTTCTTGGAAAGGCCAAGCTCGTCGCCGCCGAGTCCACCAACGACTTGTTCACAGAGTTCACCGGCGTCGCCCGCTTGAAACAGGGCATCACCCCTACCGGCGTCTTCCTCGATGATGGTCCCCAAGCCGCCCTCACTCGCGCCGCCACCGTAGCCGCCCCGTCCGTCAACGTCCCCAGTACGTGTTTCCTGCCCCCGTGTCTCACTGCATCCTGACCATCGACCAGAACCCGCGAACGGCGACGACCCCAAGCCGTCTCCTGCCCTCCAGCGCGCCAAGACGACGATCACCGTGCCCTCGGACGCCCGCGAACGCATCCGCGCAGCAGCAGCCTCTCCCGCTCCTGCCCCTCCCGCAAAGACGTCCCCGACCGGCCCCTCGGGCCCTTCCCTCGCTCGCAGCGCAACCTCGGCCGGGACTGGCCGTGGGCCCCCGGTCCCGTCCGGCCTCAACGGTCCTACGCGCGGGTTGAGCATCCGCAAGGGCGGCTCGCCCACCGGCCCAGGCTCGCAACAGGCGCAGCAAGGAGGCGGCGCACGCATGACCGAGTTTTACGACGACTACCTCGACGGCTACACGGGCGATCAGGCCGAAGAGGTTCCCCCCCTCCCGCCGAGCGCCGAGGGTCGCGTCGCCAACTGGGCCAAGGGTGTCAACCCTCGCGCGCGCCCCAGTGCGCCCCCAAGCAGTTACGGCGGCGCGAGTCTCGCCGGAGGAGGGTCCGTCCGCCGGAAGCTCTCCCGGCGTGGCACGACGAGCCGCTCTGGCTCTCGCGCCGGGAGCTCGTTCTACGGCGGGTACGAGGAGGAGGAGGAAGGGTACGTGTCGGGCGAGTACGAGGACGTGTTCGAGATGGTCAAGATCCGCGTCAAGCTCTACTACCGCGAGGACGTGCGCGGGATGGCGCTCCTGCCCGAGACGCCCTTCGAGGAGTTCATGGACATGGTCTGCCGCAAGTTTGGCGTCGTCCCCGGCGCGCTCGGCATGAAGTTCAAGGACGAGGACGGCGGAAAGGTCACGCTCCGGGACGAGATGGACTATGAGCTCGCCATCGAGACCGCCCGCCATCACGCCAAGGGCCGCCCAGAGGGTCGGCTCGAGATCTGGTGCTTGGACGAGTGAGCGTCCGTGATGTGCCCTCCCTCTCACTCTCTGCCATTACCTCACGCGCTCTCCTTCTCGTTAATTATGCACGGTGTAGAGTTCCCTCACAGTCCTTGCTCCCGTCTGCGTCTGTATACTGGTCTGCTTCTCTCGGTCTCCTCTGCTCAAAGGCCTGCCGCCGCCTTGTTGTGTCACGTCTATATTATAGTGGTAATGCGATTCACTCGCGGTGCTTTGGATTCGAGCCAGGTGCGGCGTATGCGTGATGTGTGACAACGACGCGGCGTCAACTTGCTCCTGACGCGAGCCTAGGGGCTACTGGACGCCTTTCGCTCGACGAGCGGTACCACCGGCCCCGAGATGCAGTCTCGTTACTTTTCTTGCAGCCCGAGCTCGAGCCCAGTTGCGAGCCCTACTCAGCAGCGGGACAAGCAGCCCAAGACCCGGCGCCGCGTCAGGAACGTCGCTGAAGACGAAAGACAAGTGCTCGCTGTGCCGACGATGATCTCAAGTCGCTTCTTCCGACCGCCGCCTCGCAGTGATGTCTCGGACGCGGACAGCGGTCTCAGCCTTTTCCGCGACGAGTTCCTCGAGGCCATGCTTGAGCTCTACCGCGCGAAGCCCATCCTGATCCAAGGTGGGTTCGACCGGCACTGTCCGCAACTCACTCACAGACACTGGCAGAACACGTCTCCTCCGACCCATGGAAGGTCCTCGTCGCCGCCACGCTTCTCAACAAGACCGCAGGCAAGCTCGCCGTGCCCGTCTTCTTCGACATCGTCGGCCGCTGGCCCACCCCCGCGGCCCTCGCGCGAGGTCAGTCCCGCTCGTAACGTACACGTTGCAGCCGTCGCAGCTGATCCTCGTGCGTTCTCTCTAGCCCCCCTCGCGCCCCTCCACGAGGTGCTGCGAGACCTCGGCTTCGGCCGCACACGGGCACAGCGGCTGCGAGACATCTCGCACACCTTCCTCGTCGATCCCCCGGACCCGTCCCGTCCGCGCCCGTCGCGGGGCCATACCACCGCGCTCTTTCTCCCGTCCTCCCTGTCGTTCCGCACGGCGGAAGAGGGCAGTGGGCCGCGAGTGAGCGCGCGGAGGGTGCGCTACCCGCCGACGCCCGTGTCGCACGTCCCCGGCTGCGGGCCGTACGCGCTCGACTCGTATCGCATCTTCTGCCCGTCGTCCTGCGCTGACGAGTGGAGAGCTGTCCGGCCGAGCGACAAGGAGCTCGTCAGGTACCTCGTGAGTGCGTCCCCCCCGGATCGCAGCGTTGCGTTCTGCTGCTGCCCTTTCTTTGCCGCGATGCTGATGCTGGACTAGCGATGGCGCTGGGCTGTCGATGCGTACCGCACATGGGACGCTGTGTATGGTCCCGGAGAGTCGATCGATCTCGCGTATGTTCGCGAGCTCACCGCTACCCTCCGCGCGTCCGAGCCTGGTCATGAGAAGTGCAAGCGCCCAGCCGCATCGAACATGGGTCGTAGCATGCGTTCTCTCGACGAGACTGGCATGAGCCCTAGCTCAGCTTCCCGGCGCAGCCTGTCGGACGTGCCCCGCTCGACTCTTGGCTGAACATCTAGGAACAGTCCTTTGCGCTACCGCTCGCCCGTGGCGCGGGGCGACGCCAACCCTGTGCGAGACTGATTCGCCGCACCATCGTGCGCCGATAACCCCGCTTGGTTCTGATGCTGTCCCTGTATGTCGCATAGGAACGTAGTGGTTCGGATGTGGAGACCTCCAGGAGCAACAACTTCGTCCGCAACTCGCGCGAAGCTTCGCGCGGCAGACCCGGGGGTGGCGTCCACGGGAATATGGATCCATACGATTCGTTCATGAGGAACCCTTCCCGTGCTGCGACACCAGTCCCACGTATCGAGAGTTCAGCCAGCGCATAGCAACAATGGCAGCATCGCTTGCTGATCCCTGTTGCGAAACAGGTATTGGTGAGTCCGGACGGAAAGCTTGGCGATGAGAGGGATCGGAATCCTTCACGGACCATATGTTTGCAAGCGACGTAGACTCCCCTCCAGCCGTGAGTCGTCCAGAAAGCGCATCAGCGCAGCTTCTGCGTGAACACTCGCGGAGCCCTGTAGACCGTTCAGAGCAGCCTTAACAACTCTGAATCGAGACCGGACTACGTCGCGAACTTGTCCTTTAAGCGGTCAGAGTACTCTTCGGAGACAGGGAGGCCTACCTTATCTGGCGGGGCAATCACTGTGAACGTTTCACGATCTCTCTCTAGAGCGAGGCATGCTCGGACGATGCTGCCAGTGGGAGCAGCCCGAAGCAAGAATCCCGTTCAACACCGCTAGAACTTGACGAAGCAATCGCCGTTCGGAGGCATCAGGCCACCGGCGCGTCCTTGCTGCTCTCCGTTGATCGTATTGCAATTATTGTGGTGTAGGATGCATGTAGTAGTCGAGTCCACGCTGGTGCAGTGGAGGTTAACGAGGAGTATGCGATAACCCTAACCCGAAGTCGCGCGCAGCAGCGGGTGGATGCTGAGCGCTCAGGGGATGGCTGAGGATGCTGAGCGTTGCTCACGACTTGGACCTCGACCTCGACCTCGCCCTCGCCATCGACCTGGCTGCTTTCCTCCCCGGGCTCATCGCTGGATACGATGAGCGACGACTTTGTCCGCCTTGTCTCACAGGCCAACCCTGCCTCGAGACAGCAGTACCAGCCTGCCAACACCGGCTATCCTCCCTCCTCTTCTCCTCCACAAGGCTTGGACCCCTTCTTCGATGACGACGACGACGTGCCCGACTCCGCCTTCGGCCGCCCTCAGGCTATGCAGTCCAAGGAGAGCGGTCTTCCCCTCTCTCGCGCCGCCGCCCCTCCTGCCGGCACAACAAACTCCCAGCTCTCTCTCCCCAACACGATCCAACCAGACCAATGGTCTTTTGACGACGACCAGCCGACTTCCAAGCCCTTCTCAGGTTCTGCCGCTTTCCCCGGTCCGTCTCAGAACCATGAGAGGAAACGATCCAAGTCGTTCAAGAACAAACTCAAGTGGCCGTGGCAGAAGAAGGATCAGGTCCTCACAGGCAACCGCGTCGTCGCCCTCAACAATCCCGACGCCAACTCTGATTATTGCAACAATTATGTCTCCTCCAGCAAATATAATCTCGCCACCTTCCTGCCCAAGTTCCTCTTCGGTGCGCACCATTGACTGCTGTCCTACCGAACGCTCCTCACTCTAGTCATTTACAGAGCAATTCTCTAAATACGCCAACTTGTTCTTCCTCTTCACTGCCCTCATACAACAGGTACCCGACGTCTCCCCCACCAACAGGTACACGACCATAGCCCCTCTATCTGTTGTATTACTAGCCTCCGCGTTCAAGGAAACACAGGAAGACCTCGTAAGTTCCCTCATAGCTCCTGTTCTTCTTGCCTCCGCATCGCATCGCCGCTCCACTGCTCCCGTGCGCCCCGGTCTTGTCCCGCGGTTTCCCAACGCCTACCGCCTGTCGCGCTTCCATTCACCGCCAAGCGTATCCATCGTTCAACGTCAGCTTGCACTGTAAGACCCGGCGCGGTCTGATGTTGTGCGCGCGTCCCGCAGTTCTTACCTTCTGTGATCCCTCTTCGCCTTGCATTCTGTGCTCTCTTGTCCATCCATCATGGCGCACAGGACTGTACTGCGCTACGTCTCACAGCTAACATTTGTCTCAGAAACGACATCAATCTGACGCCGAGCTCAACGCCCGCACAGCCAAAGTTCTTCAACCAGACGGCACGTTCGCGAACAAGAAGTGGAAGGATATCAGGGTTGGAGACGTCCTGCGTATCGAGAGCGACGAATTCATCCCCGCCGATGTCCTCTTGCTCAGTTCCAGTGAGCCTGAAGGCTTGTGCTATATCGAGACGTCCAATCTGGACGGGTGAGTCTATTTACGTTTGCACCGCCTTCCCGCTACTCACCGTGAGGCAGGGAGACGAACCTCAAGATCAAGCAGGCTTCCCCGCAAACCTCCCATCTCACTTCTCCGCACCTCGTCACCGCCCTCCACGGCACCCTGCGTTCGGAGCATCCCAATAACTCCCTGTACACTTACGAGGGTACCCTCGAGCTCGTGTCCAGCGGCGGCGTCCCCAAACAGATCCCTCTCGGCCCAGATCAGTTGTTGCTTCGTGGAGCGCAAGTCAGGAACACGCCTTGGGCATATGGGTTGGTCGTCTTCACTGGTCATGAAACAAAGCTCATGCGCAACGCGACGTGAGTGCGGATTCTCGTTCCGAATAAAACACCGAATAATAGTTGTATAGTGCGGCACCCATCAAGCGTACCGCAGTAGAACGCCAGGTCAACGTCCACATCGTCTTTCTCTTCATTTTCCTGCTCGCGTTGTCCATTGGGTCAACCATAGGGAGCAGTATCCGATCGGTGAGCTCTCCCCCTTGCTTTTCATGAGTATTCCTCATTCATCCCTATCGTAGTGGTTCTTCTCCAGCGCACAATGGTACTTGCTCGAGACCTCAACTATCACTGACAGGGGTGAGTCTCGTATTCTCCTTGACGCGGACCCATACTAACAACCACTGCAGCGAGAGGTTTCATCGAGGGTAAGTCTACACCGTGCCGATGATGCACAGGGTATATACTCACATGCGTTACAGACATACTCACGTTCATCATCCTTTACAACAATCTCATCCCGATCTCTCTCATCGTGACCATGGAAGTCGTCAAATTCCAACAGGCACAGCTCATCAACTCGGACCTCGACATGTACTACGCCAAGACGGATACCCCCGCGCTATGCCGCACGTCCTCCCTCGTCGAGGAACTTGGTCAGATCGAGTTTGTGTTCAGTGACAAGACCGGTACGCTCACGCGGAACGAAATGGAGTTCCGGTTTTGTTCCATTGGCGGCGTCGCGTACGCGGACGTCGTCGATGAAAGCCATCGTGGCGACGGCGACGGCGACGACGACAAGGAGGCGTGGCGGTCGTTTGACGATCTGCGTGCTCTTGCCAGCGGGGCTCAGAATCCATTCGTCGACGTCGGTGGCCCTGCGAACAGTGAGCGCGAGGTGGCCGACGAGTTCTTGACCCTGCTCGCTGTCTGTCACACGGTCATTCCTGAGATTCACGACGGCAAGATGCGCTACCAGGCGAGTAGTCCGGATGAGGCTGCTCTTGTGTCGGGCGCAGAGCTACTCGGGTACCAGTTCCACGTACGTCATCCTCCACTTCAACTCTGTACTGCGTAACATCGCTGATGGGCATGCAGACTCGTAAGCCCAAGTCGGTCTTTGTCAACGTGCACGGGCAGTCGTTGGAATACGAGATCCTCAACGTCTGTGAATTCAACTCGACGCGGAAACGCATGTCTACTGTTGTGCGGTGTCCCGATGGCAAGATCAAGCTGTTCTGCAAGGGCGCAGATACTGTCATTCTCGAGCGTCTGAGTGAGAATCAACCCTTCACAGAGAAGACGCTAGTGCATCTCGAGGTGAGTTTGGGAGTATGCTTGAGCGAGATTCCGGGGCTCATTGAGTGTTGTCCTAGGAATACGCAACGGACGGTCTACGAACCCTTTGCATCGCTTCACGCAACATTCCCGATGCTGAGTACCGGCAGTGGTCAACCATCTACGACCAAGCGGCTGCAACTATCAACGGTCGTGGAGAGGCACTTGACAAGGCGGCGGAGCTCATTGAGAGGGACATGTTCTTGCTTGGCGCCACTGCCATCGAGGACAAGCTACAGGAGGGTGTTCCCGACACCATCCACACCCTTCAGATGGCCGGCATCAAGGTGCGCGTAGACGTACAATCGCCAAGATACCGAGTTCTCACCGCCTTCGTAGGTTTGGGTCCTCACTGGGGACAGACAAGAAACCGCTATCAACATTGGGATGTCGTGCAGGCTCATCTCGGAATCCATGAACTTGGCACGTCGTCTGCCTTCTTGTTGTGTCCCTAAGAGAGTATACTGACCATCGCCTTCTGCAGGTAATTGTCAACGAGGAGACTGCACACGAAACGCAGGAGTTCATCACCAGGCGTCTATCTGCGCTCAAGAACCAGCGCAGTACTGGTGACCAGGAGGACCTTGCGTTAATCATCGGTGCGCATGCTGACATTTGTTTAATCCAAGGTCTTGTCACTGAATGCTCGACGCATAGATGGCAAGAGTCTGACATTTGCGCTTGAGAAAGAGCTGTCGAAGACGTTCTTGGAGCTCGCGTTGCTTTGCAAGGCTGTCATCTGCTGTGCGTTTCTCGATCACATTCAGAGCTCAATTCTCATGCTCGTTTCTACAGGTCGTGTCTCGCCTCTGCAGAAAGCACTGGTGGTCAAGCTTGTGAAGAAGAACCAGAAGTCGATCTTGCTCGCCATCGGTGATGGTGCCAACGACGTCAGTATGATTCAAGCCGCTCACGTTGGAGTCGGTATCTCCGGCCTCGAGGTCAGTGGTCAGCATATTGTGCGCTACGTACAGGTGATTGTCTTACCCTGTCCATAGGGTCTACAAGCCGCGCGTTCCGCAGACGTTGCTATCTCACAGTTCCGCTATCTCAAGAAACTGCTTCTTGTACACGGCGCGTGGAGCTACACTCGTCTGTCAAAGCTGCTACTGTGTACGTCTCTGTTTTTGAACTGGATGGAGCGAGTCGCCCTCATGTTTGATCACAGACTCGTTCTACAAGAACATCGTATTGTACATGACACAGTTTTGGGTAAGTCGGTCTCAGTTTACCGCTGAGGACCCGTGCTGACAGATGTGCAGTTCTCGTTCTTCAACAATTTCTCGGGACAAATCGCTTACGAGTCATGGACGCTGTCGCTCTATAACGTCGTCTTCACCGTACTCCCCCCACTCGTTATCGGTATCTTCGACCAGTTCGTCTCCGCGCGTATCCTGGACCGCTACCCTCAACTGTATATGCTCGGCCAGCGCAACGCGTTCTTCACCCGTACCCAGTTCTGGCTTTGGGTCGGCAACGCTCTCTATCACAGCGTCGTGAGTAGTAACGCCCCGCGCGAGCGTTCGCCCTTGGCTGACGAGTCGCTTCAGGTGCTGTTTGGATTCTCCGTGATCCTCTTCTGGGGAGACCTCAAGCAAGCGACCGGTTTGGACTCTGGCCACTGGTTCTGGGGGACGACGCTGTACCTTGCGGTCCTGCTCACTGTCCTCGGCAAGGCTGCCCTCATATCCGAGTACGTGTCCTCCTTGCGTGTATTCTGTGTCATGCTGACATCGGTTAACCCACCCAGTCTGTGGACGAAGTATACTGTAGCAGGTGAGCTAGCGTCCGACAAAGCGTTGTGGATGGCTCTGACTGTGCCTTACAGCGATTCCGGGTTCCTTCATCTTCACTATGCTCTTTTTGCCCCTATATGCCGTTGTTGCGCCTGCTATTGGGTTCTCGACCGAGTATCGAGGCATCGTGCCTCGCCTATGGACAGACGCTGTGTTTTACCTGGTCCTGCTCTTGGTGCCGATCATCTGTCTCACGCGTGACTTTGTCTGGAAATAGTACGTACGCGGTGCTTGTGTCCTCATTTCTTGGTTCTAAACTTTTCACCATCTCAGCTACCGGAGAACATACCAGCCAGAGACGTATCACATTGCGCAAGAGATCCAGAAGTATAACATTCCAGATTACCGACCGCGACAAGAACAGTGAGTGCAGAGCTCCCTTCCTCCGTCGACCCATGTTGCTGACATGCACCCATCCCATTCCCAGGTTCCAGAAGGCGATCAAGAAGGTGCGGGCGGTGCAGCGGATGCGGCGGAACAGGGGCTTTGCGTTCAGCCAGACGGAGAACGCGTCACGGCAGGACCAGGCGAGGTTGATACGAGCGTACGACACGTCGAAGTCGGGCGCGCGACCGTCTGGGTATTGAGGACTTGGGATGCTGACTATGGTAGACATCTATTCGCTGGCTATAGCCGCTATCATTATACGGACATGTACTTTACGATCCTTCTTGCATTCCACATTAATCCGCTCCGTATGTCGGGAGACTGCACCGGCATGTATCAAGTATTGTCCAACTCGACTACGAACCAGCTGTTCCCCGGCCCAGAGTGGGCCGCGGTCGTGATCAACGCTCTCCGCGATGTAACGGGTTCTCGGCCAATGCATCGCCCTGCCTATTCTCCGAAGTTGAGCGCGAAGCTCGCTATGCAGACCGCCCTCGCCCGACGCCCGTCTACAACAACCGCTCTTGTTCTGCATAAATCTTCGTCGCTCATGCGAACCGGTGCGCCGGTGGCGTGAAGACGTGTGTCGGATCTGGCGAGTTGTCTGTGAGCTCTGAGTGGTCATCCTCCCCAGCCTGGTATGTTTCGGAAGCTCGCGATGCAGCATAGTAATACGGACTCGTATGCGCGTGCAGTTTGTCTGGAATGTAGAGTACGCCGGTAAGAAGTTGAGTTAACCCTGTTCGCGTAACCCTAACCCAGGCGGAGAGTACGTCATTGCCGACCCCGCACGCACGCGCCCGACGTCTGCGTTGGCCACCACCGTCCCGACACCGACACCGACCCCGACGACGACGACGACGACGACACGGACGCCAACACCGACGCCCACGACGGCAATCGCGATGGACGCTCGCTTCCCATAGTCTCTCTCCCTCAGTCATGCTCGCCCGCGCTCTCCCGCTCAAGTCCGCCAGGCTCTCTCGATGCTCTCGTTCGCTTTCCACCCATGCCCCCCCGCCCAACTCTCCGTCGCATAGATTCCTGCCCACCGTTCTCATCACCGCACTCGCTCTCGGCACCGCATACGAAGCTGACCGTCAGCTCAATGCGTCCGCCATCATTCGCAATCTGCGCACTCTCGCAACGGTCAGTCTCCCGTCTTCGTCCAGCCTTGCTCTTCACTCGCCTACAACCACCATCCTCTCACTCAGTGCGCCGTCATTGCTCTCGACTACAAGCTCAACTTTCAGCCAGACAGGGCAGACCGTATACCTGGCCTCCACGAACGCGTCGCCCAACGCGTGTACGACCTCCTCACCACAAATGGCGGCCTCTATATAAAAATCGGTACCAGCTTCGTCTTCTCGACCGTTACTGTTTTCCTCACTTTCCTTCAGGCCAGGCTTTTGCGAATAACGCCGCTCTCCTCCCCCGTCCCATGCAAGAGCAATTCGCCCGCCTCTTCGACGATGCACCCCAAGTACCCTACTCGACCGTCGAGCGCGTCTTCATTTCCGAGTTCGGCCGTCCTCCAGCAGGCCCAGATGGTGTCTTTGAAGTCTTCAACGAGCAGGCCGCCGCAAGTGCAAGTATAGCCCAGGTCCACCGCGCTAAACTCAAGTCCGACGACGGCTCAGAAACCTGGGTCGCCGTCAAGATTCAGAAGCCAGACGTCAGCAAACAGGTCGAGTGGGACCTTGGGGCCTTCCGCATCGTCATGTGGATGTACGAGCATTGGCTTTTCCACCTTCCCGTCACCTTTGCCGTCGGTACGATTCCCTGTCCATTCCTATCCGTGCGCATACTAATCGCCCACCGTCAAGACTTCATCAATGACCACCTCCGACGCGAGCTCGACTTTGAGCTCGAGGCTCAAAATGCCCTCCGCACTGCCGAGTTTGTCGCCAAAGAGCCTCGTCTCGCCGGCCGCGTATACATCCCCAAGGTCTACCCCGAGCTCTCCACCAAGAAGGTCATGACGGCCGAGTGGATAGACGGTGTCCGTCTCAGCGACCGCGCCGGCATCCGGCGACTCATGGGCGACGACGCTTCCGCCCCCTCTCGGCCTCCTCTCCCCGCCGACCGCTTCCCGACGCTCGCCGGCGGCGCAGAGTGGGTGATGCGCACCATGATAGACCTCTTCAGCGCCCAAATCTTCCACTGGGGCTGGGTCCACTGCGACCCCCACCCAGGGAACATCATCATCCGCCCCCACCCAGACTCGACGCTCGCGCGCCGCCGGTACCCCCAGTTCGTCCTCCTCGACCACGGTCTTTACGTTCGCGTCGGAGACGGCTTCCAGCAGCAGTACGCGCGCCTCTGGAAAGGCCTCCTCACGCTCGACTTTGACGTCGTCAAGGGCGTCGCCGAGGAGTGGGGCATCGGCACCCCGGACCTGTTTGCGAGCGCGACGCTCATGCGCCCCGTGCGCTTTGCCCAGACCGACACGCCCGACTTTGACAAGATGAACGAGTACGACCGTGGGGTGCTCATGAAGGAGAAGCTCAAGGGCTTCTTGTCCGACACGGACAAGATGCCCAAGGAGCTCATTTTCATCGGACGGAACATGCGGTACGTCACTGCGCTCGCCTCTTTCTTGCAGACTTGCTAACAGTACGAGAATGTCATAGCATCGTGCAAGGTGGGCAGATTGCCTTCTGATGTCGTCCGTCGCTAACATTGTTGTCCGGCAGGGAACAACCAGTACTTTGGCTCGCCCGTCAACCGCATCCGCATCACCGGCGAATGGGCCTCGCGCTCGCTCGTCACCTCGCACCCGCTCACGCTCGTCGCCCGCCTGCGCGAGTTTGGGAACCACCTCCTCTTCCTCTCCGTCATGTTCTCCTCTGACGTCTTCTTCTGGGCGACCAAGCTCCGCGGCTGGGTGCTGCACCTGTTCGGGCGCAAGGGCGAGAGCTTCGAGGACGAGCTCGAGCGCACCATGCGGGACTTTGCAAAGTCCAACTTTGGCATCGACGTCCCCGAGGGCGTGTTCGAGGGTTAGAGTGGGATGAACTCCCGGGTTTTGACGTGCATGCACCAGCTGTAGCCTAGTCTCGCATAGTATCTCAGCAATAATTACGCCCATCGTGATATGCCGATACCGATGGACGATGTCGACGACCGCGCGCTGGATTGGAGCCGCTTCCTCCCTGACTGCTCTATCGCTCCGTCAGGACCTGGCCGGTCCATTTGTAGCACCATCCCCCAAGGCGAAGCAGTCACGCGTGCGTATGCGGTGGTGGTCGACCACGACTGCCTGTTCCGATGGACGGAGAGAATGATAGACGAGCTCTCTCCCGGCGAACGAGCGACGATGTCTGCCGAGGACTTTCTGGACGATTTCCAAGACTGGATGCTGTTTACGATGCGCTTCATGGCCGAAAAACTGTACGAAGAATACCCGGATATCCCCCGGCTCAACTTAGGCCACGCCCTCCTCGTCGAGCTGCGTCCCCGAGCGCGCCATCTCACGTGGTTGTTCGTCTTCAAAGACAACAGCTCGCGTGAGGCTTTGCATGCGTCCCTTAACCCAGACGATCTCGCCGCGGCCAAAGAGTTTTGGGGGGTGAAGAAGCGACGACAAAGTGGTATGATGTTAGCCGTCACTGACGCGTTCGAGGTCAGCACGATCCTCTGCATTCTCCCATCGAACACGTTCCTCACACTGTGTTCTCCCGACTCGTGTACGCAGTCTCGAGCCATGCATTGCAAGCTTGCGAGTGCACGAGCTGATGCCATGTCGCTCGTAGGTATCCACCCCTTTATACATGATACATGTTGACGCCGCACTCTTAGGTCTCAACCTGCGTTTTGTACACTATTCGTCTGTGAACCCGGGAAACAATCCATCATACATCCAGCGTGAGTGGAATCGCAATGGCCAACACACTGGTGTGCGTGCGACGGAGATGCTAGCACTCGATTCCAACGTCCTGACGAGTGCTGACCTTGCGAACTTCACCTGCAACATCGCCCTAGGCCCTCTCCGGGTATTCACTCTCCTCCCAGCGACCAACGCCGAGTACTTGGTAAGTAGGCCTATCGATGAGCGAGCGTGGGATGCTGCCGTCACTCGCGGCCGACTCGGCGTTGTCGGAGAGGTTCGTGTCCAATATCCAGCTTTTGCCTCTCGGACGCTGACTCGACCGCCGTTCGCTTCCAATTCTGCGCGGACGGAAGTCGACGACGCTGTGAACACTTCGGCCTTCCTCGCTTATCGCCGGAGACGATGCGCTTGCTCCCCCTCCGAGAGCAGCGTTGCCAGTCAATTCATCTTCCACAGCGAGTGATGCTAGAACACAGCGCGTACTAGCTCAGGCCATTGGTGCCTCAAAACCGTTTTCCTGACGTGCGCAATCGACTGTGGACAAGACCGGAGGTGTGTTATCCGTACCACGTCAGTTTCGTGCCCACCAACACGGGAACCACGGACCTCACGCTGGATCTATTAGGACTCTGGTGATTCTTCGGCCCCTGTATGTTGCTAGCCAGGCTCGCGACGGGGCGCTGGAAGACTGCATGCACACCGATCGTCCGGGTCATGCATGATTCGCAAGTCCCTCACGGCCAGTCCGGGGGAGATTCTCCTGGCGTATGTTGGGTATATATACTGTTCCCCGAGAGCGAGAAAGGGCAGCCGCGCTCCTTCGTTCATCGCCTACTCAGGGTACCGGAAACCCTCTTCGTGTTCTCTCAAAGCCCAGTCGCTTGTCTTGCCCCCTTTTGCCTGCAGCCAGCTCGCACTCCTTAGCACTTCCCTTCTCTACACCGTCTTTCGTTCCAGCACCACTGCCAACATGGTTCGCATTTTCGGCGCCGCTGCTCTCGTTCTCTCCGTCTTCGCCACCTCGGTGTTGGCTCGTCCGACGTGCGTTTGCTAGGCTTCTTCCGGGTCGGACCAATGCTAATGTACCGTCGGTAGGGTTTACGCTCCGGGCGCACTTGTGTTGCGCACCGACAACAGCACGGACGTGTCCAACAGCACGGACGTGTCCGACGTGTCCAACGGCACTGATGTTAGCAACTCCACGGACATCGACAACTCCAACAGTACCATCTCCATGTCGTCCGACATTGACTCGAGCTCGGACGACTCCTCCGATTCCAGCTCGTCCGAGTCGAGCAACAACCGGGGCTCTGTGAACATTGGCGATATCCGGTCCCACACCAGCGACATCCTGCGCTCCATCAGTGGCAGGATCTCCAACAACTGGTGCGTGCACTCACCTATCCTCCTTTCGACGCTCATGCGCAGTCCGCAGGCGGTCGAACCAGGGCGAGATTGTCGTCGTCCAGAACATCGTCAAGAGCTTGATTCTGTCCGGGCTTGAGGGCGGTTTCAACAGTCGTAGCAACATCATGTGAGTTGGGGCTGGTATCTCAAAGCGGTCGCCACTGACAGTCTTGGTGCAGCGACTTCAACGACATTCAGATCGTCCTCAGCCAGCTCGAATCCTTCGGCATCGACAACATGTGAGTAGGCTCACCAGCGCAGAACCTTGAGGCGTGCGTGTACTGACCCACAACCCCTACCAGCGACGAGGCGTTTATCGAGGACGTCATCGAGCAGCAGATCTTCGGGCAGAACGTGCAAGAGATCATCCTCGAGATGCTCGAGCAGCTCCTCGAGCTCTTTGACGTCGCCGGGTTCCAGGGGCTCGAGAACATCGAGCACTTTGAGAACAACAGCATCGAGATCGTCAGCTTCTGAACGTGGTCGTGATCATGTCCGTCGGCGGTGATGGTGATGTGACTTCTTAGACTGGGGAACGTGTGGACGGACATGGGTCGGCTTGCTCCGCCTTGGGTTCGAGTACGCACTTTTGGGTCACCCCACGCGCCCTATTGGTTTCTGGGGCGACGTCCGGACTCTGTTTTGTTTGGCTTTGGTTCTCATGGACACTTGATCATCCGGACTCTGCATAGCATGTACCTACTGTTGTAATGCATAGTTGTATGTGCTATACATCGCGGCGCACATTGTCTTCTGCATGCGACCGTCCTGCGAAACGATTCGCACAGGAGGACACGGCGGTCGTGAAGAGCACCCGACAGAGGCAAGTAACGCACCGAGAAAAGTGAACGGAGTCGTCTGGAGGCCAGAGTCATAGCCGTGCGTCCTCGTCTTTAAGATCGAGAAAGTGAGGGGTGCACGCTCGTCATTAGGCGAGTCCGTCTGTGACTTTGCCATTTGCCGCCGGTGAGTTCAGCGTCGAGAACTACAGGCGGGCTATATCCTGTCTCCCGTAGGCAGACCTTACGGACCTTCTTGGTGAACTCCGTCAAACTGCTCCTCGTCGAGCTGTCGACCAGGAACTGAGTGAATACGTGAGCTGCAGGAAGGGCAAAAGACCACTTGGCATCTAGAGACAGAGGATCTCATCTGAATGCTCGTGAAGAAGGGTGATGGAAGGGTGCCTGGGCGGGAGACATGACAGCGAAGAGGGGAGAGCGGATTAACGGAAGGGGGGTACGGTACCTTTGGGTAGAATGTAGACGATGGTAAGGCTTGCTTTGCATTGGGTACGAGCGCACTTGCAGTTCTCCCCACACTTTCAAAAGCAGTTTTGGTTTCTGGGGCGTCGAAACTTATATTTTGGCTATGGCTTTCATGGACCGTAATCGTCCGGACTCTGCATAGCATGTACCTACTGTTGCGATGTGTAGTTGTATGTGTTATATGTGTCAGCACACACCGCCATCTGCGTGCGACGAGAGAGGGAGAAGGGTTGTACGTCGTCGGCGTCCGGAGGATGAGAGAGTGAGGAGGGAAAGATGGTGATTAGATGATTATGTGTATGATGTTGGTATGATAGTTTTGTCGCCGGTGGGAAGACGTGTTATATTGTAAACGGGTACTCTTCGTCAAACTGTTCCTTGTTGAGCTTGCGACCATGTTCATTGATGAACTCGGTCAGTTCGGCGTTGAGGGCTGTCGGGCATGAGTGAGTGCATAGCATAGAGGGGCCGGAGGGAGGGGCGACTTGCCATCGAGCGAGACGGGCGCTGTGCACTGGAGGGAGTAGTGGTCTGAATGCTCGTGGAGAAGGGTGAGGGACGGGGGGAGCGGGGTGCCTGGGCGGGAGACGTGAGGGCGGGTAGGACGGTCATGCGGGGGACGGTACCTTCGGGGAGGACGTAGACGATGATGTTGGAGCCGCGGAAGTTGCGGACCACTTCCTGGAACATCGGCGAGAGTGGCGGGCGGAGGGAGCAGCCGTTGGGACCTGGCGGGGGGCGGATGAGGCCGACGTGGACGTCGTCGGAGGGGAGGATGGGCGTACCGATGAAGTTGTCGCCCTCGGCGGGATGGACAAGGCCGTGCTTGAGCTTGAGGTCGTAGCTGAACCGCTTCAAGGCCTTCTGCTGCTCGTAGTCGCGTAGGCGGACGTTGGTGCCGGACTGGACGCGGGCGAGGTCGACGGGGATGTGGTCGAATCGGCCCAGCAGCGGCCGTGGCGACGGGGAGTTTGCCGCGGCGGCATATGAGCGGCGGAGACAGGGCAGCAGCGAGTGAGACGCGTGACGCGAGAGACGGAAAGCGGGCAGAGTGCTCAGCATCGTGTTGGACGGCGTCGAGGACGTGAGCGGCGACGAGGGGCGAGTCGGGCATGAACCCTAACCCAAGCGTAGACGGACCCTAACCCCAGCGTGGGAAAGACACTGCTTGGCTTGTCCTCGTCTCACTCACTCTCACTCTCTCTCACTCTCACTCTCTCTCACTCCCTCTCTCGCTCTCATCCATCTTGTTCTTCGTCCTCCGCTGCCCACGCCCGTCCTCGCCTGTTTCGCCTCCCTTTTCTCCTCGCAACTGCCACACACACAATGAGACGGACAGGGTCGACGAGGGCGGCGTCCCCGACAAACACCACCTACTCTGGCATATCCAACTATCGCACAGAGTCCTACCGACCAGCCCAGTCCAACAACGCCGATCCCAGAGCAGTCGCGCGCATACACTTTGCTGAGCTCAGCGATTATCTCGCTGCATATCTCGCCAAGGGTGCGTTCTTTCTCCTCCCACAAAGTCTGCATCCCTCGAGATGTGAATTCGCCTCGCTGGTGATCACTCGCGCAGCTTGATGCGACCCCTCGTACATCACTCCCAGAACGACATCCGTCCACTTGTGTCATCCATCCAGCACCCTCCACCATGTACGCCGGTCCATGCCTCAGTGTTCAGTGCATCCCGTAACCCCATCCAACAACCGCAGCGCCATAAATCACCTTCCCTCCCAAGCCTCTCTCGATCCTTTCTACTCTCCGTCCAATACGCGATCGATCCCTTTCTCACATTGACATCCCACAGAACCCGCCAATTCACGCTCCACCGCCCGACAGAAACTCACCCGTTTGACTCGCCAGCAGTTCCAGGAGCTATCCACCGACGTCTATGATGAACTCATGCGCAGAAAGAACAACACGACCGAGAACGAGGGTCAGCCATCCTCCGTCCCCCTCTCGCTACTCATCCTGATCTCCCCGCCTACACAGTCCCCTTCCTACCTGTCCGCGACGACTTCCATCCCAAGCGCAACCAGGCCCGCCAGAAGCTCGCAACCCTGCCCACCGGCCGATTCAAAGACCTCTCCAGTGACGTCTACTACGAGCTCGCCCGTCGTTATCCAGAGTTCAAGGAAGAGGTGAGCCTTGGCACTCGCTACCCTCCTTCCCCTGTACGCATACCTCTCTGCACAGATGGAGCCCCCAGACGCCCCAACATCAGCAATCTCTCCAGGCTCCACATACGACGACTACCCTTCTCCCGATTTCCCTCGCAACGGCCGCATGTCTGATGACCGCGGCAACGACTCAGGGTACGGCGGGAGCACATCCGGCGCCAACGGCGACGGATACTCGCGCCGCAAGCCCTCCCAGGACATCTACGCCGGTTCTGACCGTCGCCGGCCTTCACAAGATACCACTCTCGGCCGACGCCCGAGCGAGTCTGCGAGCGTCACAAGCGGGGGCGATGCTCAGAGCGCCACCGCGGGCATGGGCATGATCATTCCCAACAAGTCCACGATCGCGGAAGAGGACATCGAGGTCCCGTACGGGCGGGACATGCGCGACTCGGCGTCGACCGCGCGGAACCGCAACGGCGGCGGGGGGAGCGACTCGGAACGAGAGGACGAGGCCAGTCCGCGCAGTCCACCCGGAGGCGGACTCGGAGGTTTGAGCGGTCTCAGCGCGCGATTGCAACAGGCAGACGAGGACGAAGGCGCCCCACGCAGTGGAGACGACTACTACGACAGGTATGGGCGGCAGAGCGCGGCATCCGATCGGTCCAACGGTGCGTCTGGCATAGGCTCACGGATGCTTGGCGGCGGCGGGCGGTCGAGCGTGGCAGGGGAAGACGAGCGCGTGCGCAGGGAGTACGAGTACAAGATCGCGACGATGCAGACGCGCATCACCGGCCTCGAGCGGGATCTCGAGGACGTGCAGGAGCGCGAGCGAAAGTGGGTCGAGGGTGAGCAGAGAGTCAGGGCGATGGAGCAGGAGTTGAACGAGCTTCGCAAGGTACGTGTCTCCTGTGTCTCTTTTGGAATAGCTTCTGACGATGTACTCACGACAGAGGATGGAGGAGAAGAGCGCGTCCATGCTCTCGTTGCAGCAGGAACTCGATGCCTTGCGCGAGGAGCGTGCACGCGAGAGGGATATCGCAGAGCGCCGACAGAGGCAGGACCGCGAAGAGATTGAATCTCTGCGCGAACGATGCGACATCCTCGAGTCGAGTGGGGGTGGTGGTAGTGTGAGCCCCTTGTATTTTGTGTGGAGCATACCCTGACTGACTTTACGTAGGTTGACTCGGCGATCCTCGACCAACTTCGCTCGGATATGGAAGGCCTCATGACAGAGCTTGCCGATCTCTCCAGGCGCAATGACGAACTGCTGTCTTCAAAAGACGAGGACGTTGCTGTCATACGTGACCTTGAGGCGCAAGTCAAAGAGTATAAACGCAAGTACGAGCAGGCCAAGACAGAGCTACGAAGCGCGAAAGGTTCGCTCTCTCATCCATTGTTCACCCGATTGTTGTTGACTGCTTGCACCTCTAGCCACTTCACAGTTGTTCACGCAGGCGCCAAAGCTCGACGACCAATTACCTGTAGCGCGAGACGGTGGACTGGTTGACATCCATGTCACTGGTTTCGTCTCCTCTATCGACAGTCTCCTCACTGCTGGCCGGTCAAACGCACCGACACGGGTCCTGCAACCCATGAAGGGTGTCATCAACGCCGTGACTGCGATCATCGACGACGTTCGCGCCTTTGAACGACGACCGCAGCGAGACCGTGGCGAGGTAGACCTGGATGCGCTCCAGGCGCTGCGGGAACGTCTCGACGCCACGCTCAGCAACCTTGTTACGGCCGCAAAGATGCACGCAACGAGTGCTGGCATGGCACCCGTCAGCCTTCTTGACGCCGCAGCGAGCCACGTCTCGGCGACGGTGACAGAAATCGGGAAGACGGTGCACATCCGTAAGGCGACCAGGGCGGAGCAAGATGCATTCATGCCTGCAGGATCTCCTGCGACGACGAACGGGTTCACGCCCTCCCTGCGTGCGGTGGACGAGCTCCGGGGCGGCAGTGCATCGACACACCAGCGGTCGGGGAGCAGTGCGAGTTCGCGCGGCGGAGGCGGGGACGACCTGCGTTACAACAGCTCGCCGACATCGTCGCCCCGTGTCACCCCCCGGCGGCCGCCGTCGAACATGTCCAGCTCGAACGCAAGCTCGCCACCGCCCATGTTCGAAAAGTCGAAGGTGAACGGGAACGGGCCAAAGAGCGACAGCTCGGCAACGACAGCGGAAGGCCCGGAAGATGCCTGGGCGGAACTCAAGGTACATCGAAACTCTGGCTGGCTCTACGAGGCATTGACCTGACTTTTTTTTTGTCCGCAGCCGTACCTGGAAGCGCAGACAGAGTCCATCGTATACGCGATCCAGAGCGTCCTCTCTGGCGTGCGGAGTCCGACGCCATCACCGACGTTGAACGAGAACCTCACGCAGATCATCACGATCGTGTCGAGCATCGTTGCCGTCTGCAAGGACAGTCTCCCGCCCAGCTCGAAGGCACCTGGAGAGGACATCTTGCGCGAGCTTGGCGAACACGCGAACAAACTGAGCGAGGTGCAGGCGCAGGCGGACATCACCAAGGAGTCGCGTCAGATCATGGCAAAGTCGAGCTTTGCGGTGGCGAACGCGATGAAGGGTCTCATGAAGTTGTAGTTCACTGCCGCGATACCCTTCTGAGGTTGCACGGGTTGCACACACAGAGCACACACATTCTTTGGCTGGCATTGCGGTATATGGATTGGTATGGTTGTTGGCTGTGTTATCATTATGCTCTAGGATCGAGTATCGAGATGTCTGTGAGAGCCCGACGGAAGACTGGCATTAGGATATCATGTCGAGAGCACTCGCATGCCTCGAGGGTTCGGATATACCGGGAGTAAACAACCTTTGACTAATCCTACCCACAACTCACCTTTACCCTGGCTTGTTGCCGTAGATGCACCTACTGTAAGTTACCATGTTACATTCAATAGCAAACAGCTCATGATCAGTTTTTGTTGCATGCCAAATTGAGGGATGGTCTTGGATGCCGGCGCCTTCAAAATACACGACAGGGCGCTCACTTGAGCTCACCGTCTTGCTCACATCCTCCACGTCTCGTCCTCCCCACGCGCATCAATGGTCGTTTCAGAAGACAGCTTCATGTTCACCGTGGCCAGCTCGTCCACCCCGCATCCGACGCGGACAAGTTCTGACCACAGCGCGGCGTTGGCCCCAGATGCCGGAATGGCTGTAAGTTGTCTCCTTCGCCTGCCTCTCGTCCCTCTCACGACCCGTATCCAGATCCAGCTCGGCGAACGAGGCCTCCTCCTTCCCCCGGGCGTGTCGACGGGGTCGATAGTAGCGGAACGTGTCAGAGGAGAAGAAGAGAGAGAACGAGTTACGGAACGTCCAGCGCGAGACCCTGAACGCGTTTGGGGCTCAGGTGTGTCCGCAAACCCCGTCCTCGAGGTATGTTTGCTCTCCCGTCTCTTCCCTCTCGTCTCTCCAACCCCTTCTCCAGCTCCGGAATGTCACCTAAACCTCTGTAACCCTCGGGTGGCCTCGACTCGAGCTCGCCAGCAGCGGCTCCGCCTGCCGTTTCGCCCAATCAGCCGACAGGTCGCACGACCCCTCTCAAGATCCCCGAGGGACTAGAGACGCTGTCGGGCGAGGACGACGACCGTCCTGGCCGCACCCGCAAAGGCACGATGAGCAGGAACTTCCGCTTCCCATATCCGACAGCCGCCGCCGCCCGTCCCTTCCTTGCCTCCAACTATCTCGGTCACATCGGCAAATGTGGTCGAAGCTGAGGCGCGAACAGAAGCTCCTCAGATACCCCCGAAAGCCGAGGGCGACGCCTGTGCACAACCGGAGGCTGACCCTGTACTGACAACGATCGGCGTGGTCGCACCTTCTAGCGTTGAAGTTCCCCCGCCGCCGCCTGTCGATAAAGAGCGTCCTCTGGGTAGCGCGAACGATCTCGATGACGACGTTGGCGAAACGGAGGAGATTCCTCTGAACTGAGTTCGCAGCCGGTCAAGTCGTCGTTCAAACACATGTATCGTCTCTTCTGAGTGTTCTCGATTCGGGTGTACCATTGTCTGCATCATATGTTCCTTTGGGAGACCATTGTCGTCCACGTTAGCGCTGAGTGCCGGAATGCGCGTATACACTCTGCTCTCCTTCGGCGTAGGCATGAATATTGACGCGACCTGCTCCGGCGTGGAAGACTTGGCCCTTGAATCAGGCAAAGGCCATGTTGCTCTCCCAGTTTCAATCTCTTCCACGCGTAGCTTACATAAGGTATCATTCAAGGGTCCCTCACGAGACGCGTTCTCTTCCAACTTCCCAACCACGATGACTGACGGACCTAGAACCCCTTCTCCACCAGATGAAGCCAATCTCTTTCCCCTCGACTCGCACAAATCTGAGGCAGATGCAGACATAGAATGCGACATTGCCCTCCTCACGACTCTCCTCAGAGGTATACGCCACGGCGAATCAATCTCGGGACCCGATAAGCGTTCCGATATGTTCGAGCTATGGTCTCACATCGCATATATTCTGCACCCTGGCGTCCAGAGGGATCAAGGTGAAAGCAAAGTTGTGGCAGTCACCGGCCAGGTTGAATCAAAATCTATCACCATTACCGTTGCTCGGAACACCTCCGTCTCCCACGCCAACCATGCGCGCGAGCAGCCTATCAGTGTCGACGAGGTTATCTTACTGAGTCCACAGGGTGTTGTCTCTGAGATCTTCAGAAACTTGGACAAGAACGCGAGTGAGGCGTGAGTTCAGTCAGTTGGTTATATCGTCGGTATACAGCTGATGCGATGGTTCAATAGGACGGCTCCAGACCCAGACGTACTCCTCAGGGACACCATGTCCATCATTGCCCTCATTCTCCATGAGCGTCCGACCGATAGAGACCGGTTGAATCTCATTCTCGAATTCCTCCATTTCATACTCGCACGGTGCTACTTCAAGCTATTCGCGCGTTTGCAAACCCAACATCTCTTATGGAAGCAACATCCCCTTGAAGCCCTCGCGAACTTCTACGAATCCCCGGTAAGTCTCCGTATACTCCGCCGGCCAATGCTAACTCCTACTTTCGCTCACCACATGTTCTCTCCTGCGGTTCAAAAGCCGGTCTCTCCCGCCAGGGAAGGTGTCTTGTCTCTCGCAGCCTCCAAGCTATCCCACATAGTTCTGTACAAACACCTTCTCGCGTCGAACGGCATTCTTCCCGACGGCGCATCGGGCACGGGAACTGCCATCTACACGGTCTCTGCGTCCACCGCTCCAGCTTGGGCGAGACTTCTGCATCATTGCTACACGAGCATGGTAAACTCACTGGCAACAGAAGATCGCAAGCATCCGAAGAGACCTGACTTTCATGAGCGTCGAGTGCTCCGCAACGCTATGGCTGTGCTGCATGATACCTTACATTCTGGCATTGTGGCCTATCTGTTCGCCGTGGATGATTTCCTCCTCGAGCTGCGCGCTCAATACAAATGGAAGATGCAAAACAGGCGTAAACCGACATTGGCCGGTATGTGGTTGAACGAGTTCATCCGAGACGTCATACTCATCTACAATATCCAGCGGCCATTACACAAGTCACGCGAGAAAACGTGTGTACTGACTTTGGCCCTGAAGACGATGGTAAATCGAAGTGAAGTATTCTGTACATTGGAGCTATTGCTCATATCGTCGATCAGATGAAGACTCGGACCCAAACGCGGAGGTTGACAATGACATCGGTCGCAAGAACGATGGTAGGTTATGAAACCCCAGTGCAGTGTTGCGAAGACCGTTTGCTCATGTCCATTATCAGCCGATCACTTGCAGTCTTTGCAGACAGAGGCCGCACGAGACACTCACCGTCAAATCTTGCGTTATCTCAGAACCCTCGTCATCCCGATTCGAGCTGCTGAAGGGATTGTTGCAATATGCCTCAAATCGCCCGAATCGATGACCACTCTGCATGTCAAGAAAGTCATTGTCACGCCAGATAAGCGACGCTTTGTTGTCTCCAAAGCCTACTTTGATCGCTTCAAGGACAAGTTTGCGACGTGGTCCGGTCGTGTCGTTGAGGACGTGAAGAACGTTCTTGACGATCGCGAGATATCTGTCTCCATCCAGTCCAAGGAGGATAAGCTCTCTGGAGTCGTGCGCCAAGCGAACTATCACGCAGAGGCTGTGTTGATGAGCGTTCTGCACAAGGTCAAGGAAGATACTGCAAGAGAGTACACATGGCTTGCTGGTATATGGCCCGTGAGTGCTTCTGAACTCTCTCCTCGTTACGTCTGTGTCTGAGCCTGCTACTGGGCGTTATCGACCATAGCGTGACGGTCCCATCGAGACCGGGGTCAGCAAGCGATGTTGCTATTGCTGTTATACGCTGGCCAAACTTTTGATGCCTGGGAGTGGCGTCAAAGCAGAGGAAGGGTTCGTCCTGAGCGGAACGCATGGGTCGATCTTTTCCTGGGCACCTCCTCCAGGTCTACCCCGCAAGGTTTTGTATGCGATGAGGACGGACATGGTGCGTATTCTGCTGGAGGTCTTTGAGAAGAGCCGTATCGGGCCTCGGTCTGCACAGACTTCACCTGCGCATTCTGAGGCGAGCGTGGAAGGTGGCGATCGAGCTACGACGTGGGCGTTCTACGACTCGGATACTGAGGAGTCTTATGAGCTACGACGGGGCTAGTACGGCTTGCCTATTGCTTGTCTCACCATGCTGGACTCATCTTCTTTCTCAATCTCTTTCATCTTCTCTTCGCTCTGGGTCAATTGACCCGCCCCCTCTCAGTGGCTGGCATCAACCTCATCCTCCTCCTCCCTCTGCAATCAAGTCAAGAACAATAAGTACGACCCTACTCTCTCTGCCAGAGTCGCCACCCGAGCTCCCATCCAGCTCAGGTACGCCGAGGGCGAGGTAGATGGGCCCGTCGTCTGGGACCACGTCCAGCTCGGAGGATACAGCATCGACAACCAGGCTCTCAGTGCGTCTCAATCCTCTTCTCATTCATTTCTCTCCTCATTCCTTCCCCGCGCACATCAGTTGCTGCCGACAATGTCGTAGACGAGCCCTTGTCCACTCTCACCGTGTCCTCGGTCTCGCCCTCCCCTCCAACTCTCTCATCGCACGACAGATCCCAGCGACCGACTCCGACGCCCCCGATGGCGCCGCTCTCCCCTCCAATCTCCTCAGCTTTACCCCTATACCCACCGCCCCTCGGAACCGTTTCTTCTCCCTCGCCCTCGAACGCCCAGGCTCAGACCGCGTCCGGTCCGTTCTAGCCATCGGCCGCCACCCATCCGACCTCGTCCCAGGCCCCAGCAAGATTCAGTACGCGAACCTCGTCTCCGTCAACGGTTTCGGACAACAGTGGTGGCAAGCCGCCGTCCATGCCATCACCGTCTACGTCGACGGCGTCAAGCAGCCCATTTCCCTGCCAATATCCTCGTCCGGGAGCGGTTCCACAAGTGCCATTCTCGACTCGGGCGTGCCGCTCATCATCATGGACTCCTTCCTCCCCAATGCCATCTACGGCGCGCACGGCATCAACCCCGCGTCCGACGGAATCTGTGCGTCCGCTCTCCTCATCTCGCCGCTAGTGCTGACGCAGACGTAGATTACGTCCCGTGCGACAAGCCGCTCAACATCAGCATCGAGCTCGACGGTCGCGAGGAGATCTTCCTCCACCCGCTCGACCTTACCTACTTCCCGCCCTCCGACGCCACGTCCGACACCTGCATCGGCGCCATCCAGACCCCCACCCGTCATGGCCTACGACTCGCCCTACTCGAACGGCTCCTTCCCCGCCAACTCGGCCAGCGCGAACAAGCTCGACTACGTCCGCCCGCGCTTGGGCTTGCTCAACCTCACCGACCCGGCCGTCACCGCGGCCGAGTTACACCAGGTGCGCGTGCTCAAGCAGCCGCTGGGCAAGACCCAGGACTTGGGCGGCGCGGCGCATGGCAAGGACCTGTCCGTCGGGGTCAAGGTCCTCTTCGGCCGCCTCGGACTCTTTGGCCTGTGCTTTGTCCTCTTTGGCGCGCGGTGGGCGTACATGCGCCGCAAGTACGCGAGACAGCGCGCAGCGGCGAGTGTCGAGAAGAACAGGCTGGGCGCGTACACGCTCACGCCGATGAAGCCCCCCGGGGACGAAGCCGATGGGGACGGGGACGGGCGGTACCCGAGCGAGGACGAGCAGAGGAAGGAGCGGTTCGAGGCGTATAAGCGGCGCACGGCGCACGTGCACATGCGCTCGATGTACACGGACGACACCGCGAGCACGCGCGTCGAGGAGTTTGGAGAGGTCAAGTTCATGGACGCGGACGAGTTCGGGGCCATGGGGAGCCCGGTCGCGGCGCTGCACACGCCGCATTCGCCGTACACGCCGCTCGCGCTCGCGCACGCGCCGGAGCGGCCTACTTTGACACCTGGGGCAGCAGGGACCGGGACTCGACGCTCGTCAATGGGGTCAGGCCGCTCTCGATGCCGACGAGCGCGGGCATGCACGACGCCGCGACGCTCGCACGGATGGACTCGAACGGGTACGACGCGGCGATGCTGCTCTCGCCCCCGCCGCGGACGGCCCGTCGGGACTCGTCCTCTCCTCGCTCCGTGCACCACCGCACGCTGAGCGAAGGCCCGAGCGCGGACATGCCCCTCCTAGCACATGGTCATGTGCGCGGCGACTCGATCCCTCAAGCGGGCCCGCCCAGTCCTGGGATCGGGCTTGGGCTTGGGCTGGGGATGGGGCATGCACGGCAGGACGAGGAGGATATCGCGGAGCTCGGGATGAGCCCGCCTGCCACACCGTCGAGTATGGCGGGGGTGGGCACTGCCGGGCGCAGTCGACGCGTGAGTGGGATGACCCCGAGTCCGTTGGCGTCGCCGTGGGGCGAGGACCCGCCTCCGCCGGGCTCGCCACACTCTCATCGTCGGGCCGGTTCGGGGAGCAGTGCGCGGCCGGGCCATGGGCGGACGCCGTCGGCGGGGAGTGCGGGGAGTGCACATACGCTGGCGGTGCCCGAGCCTGCGGTCGTGTCTGCGCCGATGCCTGTGCCGAGTCCGACGAGGGACGCGTCGCGGGTGTCCGTCTTTGGGCACGAGCCTCCGTCGTGATTCTCGCCGTTGTGGGTCGCTCCGTTCGTCCTGCTCCTTCTCACACTCTGGGACTCTGTGACGCTCAACATATGTACTCGTACTGCACGGACTCTCAACTGGTTCCCCTCCCCTCCTCCACTCTCGCTCGGATCTACCACGTCCCGGACGTTGTCTGCCCCTCACATGTGCATGCTTACTTCGTATGACTACTCCTGCTGCTACTGCCCGTCTGTTCCTTGTCGTACATCTGCTAATGTACTCACTCCGGATCATGTCCCCCTGATGGCATTATGCTGTGGCCTATGGGAGAGAGCTGGCCTCAATTCTGCCTCCTCATCCTCAAGAATGACGGTCTGCTCCGTGGACAGGCATCAGCTTTCGATGACACCGGCAGGCGCGAATACGCGATGGATATCATGGGGCGGTATAGCGTACTAAGCCGTGAGGACACACAACAATAGGAGGAAGCCCCCGGATGCAGGCGACTTGAACTGATGCACGTACACCGATAACATTCCAGAAGGCTAACAGACGAACATCCTGGACCACGCAATTCAATACAACCGCTCAACCATCCAAAGATCGTCTTCAACCTGGATCTTCTCCCCAGTTTTGGCCCGAGGAGGGCGTTCGACCTGGGGGTTGATTCTGCGAGGGTACACCGCCTCGCCCACGCGGCCGGCCCAGTCAAAGTCGACGAGGAGCACATCAGAGAGGGCAGGCTCAGACACGGAGTTCTCGTTCCGGACGAGCACGTTGACTGACCGCACGTCCCCATGCACGAACCCGGCCTCGTGCAGCGCGTCGAGCTTCTCCTTCACCAACGCCTGCGCAGCATCCAACGACACCGCCGGCGTGTGCAGCAGCGAGTGTCCGTCCCCGTCCTCGGCCCGCGCCACGTCGTACAAGGTGCTGGCGTACTCAGCCGACACGTCGTCCATGATGACCATGAACCAGTCGTCCACGCGGTTGACGGCGAGCAGCGCGGGGGCGAACCCGAGCTCGTGCGCTTTGCGGTGCACGTCGGCCGAGTAGCGCGTGCTGAACTTGATGCACAGCTTCGTGTGGTGCTCATCGTCGCTCTCCACGCGGAAAATCCGCTTGTTGTCGATCGCCTTGATGTACGTGAAATAGTGTTTGTGTTGGTCTCCCGACTCGTCCACCCAGAAGTTGCGGAACGGGAAGTCCCCGCGATGGGTGCGTTTGGGCAGATCGGGGTACCGCACCAAGAGAGAATGGACGGCAACACGGAGCGCAGCGATTGCCCGCTCTCCGGCTTCGAGCTGTGCGAGATTGGTGGAGTGCACATGAAGCGGGATGCAGCACAAATGCTCGACGTTGGGAACGTCCGCATAAGTTGCAGCGGCGATGGCGAGGTATGGCCCTGGTTTGCAGGCGAGTGTTTGGTGGTGAGAGAGCTAGGCTACGAGGGACACTTACCAAAGTGCATGACAAGGATTGCAGGGAAATTGATCGGCTCCCAGTCTTTGTCCGTGGCGGGTGTTGCGTTCAGGATCTTCCGGACGCTCGCGATCCAGCAGAGGAGTCCCTCCAAGGACGGCTCGGCGTTCCCAGAGGATATTTCGTTCTTGATCGCTTGGACATATACGAGCACCTCCTGCGTTAGACAAGTGGAACGTAGATCACCATCGGTCTTGTAGGATGGCGACACCACCCTTGCCGACATATCCGAGGGGACAATACCAAATGTCCGCAATGTCCTCGAGAAAGCTTCCTTTCGCTGCTCTTCGGTGTTGAAGATAACACATGCGTCCATGCGGAGTTGATCGTAGCACCGAATGTCCGTGGGTGATGGTTTGATCGACTTGAGGTCAGAGCGTAGTTGGGAAAGTGTCTCATCCAACAAAGTCGGTGGTACGGTAAGCTCATCGGGTCGGCCGCAATATATCTTACGGTCCCGGTGCGCATGTGCTTCACGGAATGTCTGTGGAACACCCTCGGAAGATGGCGCGGCGGTGGGGGTGCTTTTGAAATATCTACATCGTTGCTGGTGGTATGGAAGAGGTCCAAGAGTGTCCTCTGCGACGTCTGTTGAGATGTAAGGCTTGGGTGTGATAGCGACGAGGAGTAGGCTTACGATGAGACGGGGTGACAGCAAAGTGCAAATCATGAGGCGAGATTCCCCATGGGAACAGGTCGGCCAAGCGGGCTGAACGTTTGACTTCCTCCATGGTACCGATGTCTATGGAGTCGCAAAGGGTGGCCACTGCATCAGAGCCAGGATAAGGCGTTCCCTCCGGCAACTCGAAGTCGAAAGCACATCAGCAAGGCTTGATGCTTCTTGTTGGGGTACAGACTCACCTTGTATACAGTGTACGTGCTGTCTCCAGGGAGCAGATAGGCGACTGTCATGCCAGAAGCGACGCACGTTTTTTCATAAACTTGACGTGTGTCCGTGTTCAGGATGGAGATGATCGGGTATTTGTCTATGTGGTTTGAGAAGAGAGGGGAGTGAGCGGAAGAGAAGGTTGTACTCACCTGGGAACACAAGGAGGTGAAGATCGTTCGGGACTCGGACAATCCTCTCCAACCACTCTGTATGGTTATTGCGCGTGAGACGTTTAAAGACGTTGCGATCGCTGAGATTGTGCTGCTTGAGAGCATTCAGCATGTCGTCTTCTGACTCGGACCACTTGATTGTGCCTGGTTCAACCTAGTAGTGCAGTGAAGGTGGTAAAGCGAGTGCGTCGACTGTCGTGAAGAGGACAGAACATACAAGATAGATCACAGCATTGTAGGGCTTGCACTCGCTCTGGATGGTGAGTGGGCATGCATTGGCAGGAAGCCACAGTGCTTTGTTCAGAAGATGGGGGCAGTAAACGTTGACTTCGAGTGCCTTAGACATGGTGGGAGAGACGTTACAGCTGAGGGCATATCGTTAGGCCCCTGTCCGATTTTTTTTAGACACAGCGTCCTCGTGTTACTGTATTTACAAGTCCGATGATTATGTAAAATTCGTCGCCGTGCATGCGTGCAGGAAATTCCATGCAGGCGCCTCGTACCATACCTCCACCTGGAGTCCTGCTCTCTCCCCCATGCGCCGCCACATCTCCAAGGAAATGAAGGAGCTCGCATTGCGCACTCCCCCGAATGCTGGCACCATCTCTCCTCCACGTACCCCTAACAGGAGAGTATACAAGTGTATTCCGCCCGACAAGGTCGACAACGACCTTTTGGGGGAATGTGCTACTCTCTTCAACGCCAATTATGGCATTTGGGGTCATGGTGACCCCAGGCATGGTGAGTAAGTTTGTGTACTTATCCGTTACTTTGACTGAGTTATGTCTAGGGAACCGCGTCAGAATGACGGTGCCGATGTTGCACCACCAGTACATCAATATCGCATTCGACAACACAGTAGTCCTTGTCGCGCGGTTCCACCGTGAGCTGATTGGCTACGCTATTGTTACGAAATGGGCCACTCCAACAGGTAGGTGATTTGCTGAGACATTGCTAGTATGGCATCTGATCAATTTTGTAGGCGAGATTGCATGGGTGACCCAGTTGTGCGTGAACACGGAGCAGCGCCAGCGCTATGTCGCCACGATGATGTTAGACCTCCTCAAGGACCAGAAGCCCTGGTTCTCGAACATCACCATGGTTGGAGTAGCAGCATCTCACTTTGCGGCATGCCATGCTGTGTGCAAGATCTTCCGTATGTATGCATGTGTTTCCTCAAGGAATCTGTATTTATGTATCTTGCAGAACGCTCTATTGCGAACATTGACTTAGATTTCATCCGCACTCATGCTCCTGGCACCATTGATACTAGCCCCATCGGGTACTTGCACAGGGCTGAGCTGCGTGGGAGTCTCTTCCAGGCCAATGCTCAGAATGGGGTCATCTGCCTGCTCTATACTGCATTCAAGATCAATCATGAAGCCGCTCTTCTCGACCTGGACAACTTCTCCTACCGTCACCGTACACCGTGGCAGCTTGGCCGTTTGTTGGAGGGTCATGAATTTATTGTCATTGTGCCAGCTATGATCCCCCCCCCCCTCCCCAGGCTCCCAGTCCCAACATCTTCGCCGCTCCGGGCTCCAGTCCTGACATCTTCACCGCTCTGGGCTCTGGGTCCAGCGAGTCCAGCGTGTCTGGTGAGTCCGGCGAGTCTAGCACGTCCGGCAAGTCCGGCAAGTCCGGCGAGTTGGACTGAGTATCATTACGCACCGCTATATTTGTATCTAGCTCTGTATTTCCCATTATGGAAGGATCCCGTTCGCATCAGTGTTTTTCAAAGTCCGCTGTGTCTAAAGAAAATCGGACAGGGGCCTAACGATATGCCCTCAGCTGTAAACCAGGTTAGTCTCGCAATGGGTTGTTCGGCTTTTCAAAGTCCGCTGTGGCTAAAATCTTATGTAAGCCTCGGAGCCTCGTCCCGCCTCCCCGTCGGCGCTTCTCACTTGCCTCGCGTTTTGTTGTCGTCGCCGGCGTTTGTGCTCGACTCGTCTCTTCACGCCCACCTTTGCCACCTCGCGCTGTTGCTCCTCCTCTTTCGCGCTTCTATCACTACCCGAATTCCCATTTTGCGGCCAAGACTTCTCTGCAGTCAAACAATCAGACTACCCATCAGTTGTTGAACCAACACTCTGAGCTATTGGAATCTCACGCTGTTTTTCCTCAGCCAACAGCTCTCCACTGGATGACTGCTCCTCTTCAGTGGAGAGTTCATTGTTAAAATTCGTCCACCGTATACAGGAGATCTAAGAAGATGTGGAGCACATGGGGAGGAGTGACGCCACTGCTGAGCAGCAAGAGTGAGTACTTACTTCCTTTCCTTCCCCCTATAACATTATGTTACCCCCCTATACAATACACAAGAGACGTTCATGCTTGAGGGATGATCCTTATAAGTCACCAATGCGCAGCACAATGTCTGCTACATTTAATCAGCGCCTACCTGATGCTGTCCAGAGCGTAGTATGTCATAGTTTGCAGCTCTTCGCCCTTGTCCCGGACAGCGCAGCATTTGTCCGCTCCCAATTTAAAGTCAGAGAAGCTAATGGATGCAAGGGTCTTGATGATATCCTCCATACGCTTGTCAGCGAGGATGTCTAGGACGGTGGTGGCAGCCAACACCGTGCTCAACGTAGAAGGTGCGGACCTCGTCAGGGGTAGTGCCTATATCGGAGACTTTTGGAATGTACATTTAAGTGAATCACGGTGATGAGGGCCTGAAGCCTAGTACATTTATTGCCGCTTGTCCATCCCGACCCTTTGCATTGGTCTTTGGCATTGTACAACGGTTGACGTGTTTCTCTACGTCCCGTACAAATCTAAATGTTCCCTTCATTGCACCCATCGCTCGTTGTAAGAATCTCGGGTCGGGATTGTTGCGCGCATCATGGAGCAACTTGATTCCTTTTTGTAAGAGGCACTCTGCTTCTTCAACCTCGACGGTCTCTGTGTCGTCAAGCTATATTCAGCTGCATCAGCGCTGTCTGTGAGGTGTGAACAACACAATAGGCAGTGGGTTCTGGCCTGATACAGCAGACAGGTGTTTGCCGGGTAAAACGTACCAAGCGAAGACTGAGGAAATACCGCAGCTTCACTGGTGTATATATATTCTACTGTAATCTCCTTACTAATACAGGATTCGTGCATGAGTAAGCGTAAGGACTAGATTCATAAGCGAGTGTGGGTGGTTAAGTAAGCGTATGTGTAAGAAAATGAATGTGTATGAGTCAGCTCGTAACATTACCTCCCTCTCTAGCATTGAGTCCTCGAGATGCATATTGTAACCGATCAAAGAATTGGCGTAGCTTCCATTTCCCGTACTGTGAGTCTAGGTTATATAATTTTCCAACCCTGCCCCAGAGTTCGCCTCCCCTCCCCCAAAGACCGCCCCGGACGGACCCCTTCCCGGCCTCCGATCGGCTTCAAACCGGATGCGTCTTGAAGTCTCCTTCCCCACGCATCGACCACACCTGGTTTCATCCCCATCCGCCCACCAGGTGGCACACAGTGACCCCGTCAACGCCTGTCGATCCCCCTGGCTCTGCTGGTCCTGCGCCCGTTCCTGGCCCCACCATGCACCTTCCTGGGCTCCGATCGACTCCAAACAAAAAGGGTCCAAAAGCCACCGTCCCTCCGCATTGACCGCACCTTGTTTCATCCTGATCCGCCCACCCAGCGGCGCACAGTGACCCCATTAACGCCTGTCAATCCCCCTGGCTCTGCTGGTCCTGCACCCATTCCCAACCACACCGTGCACCTTCCTGCCCTCTGATCGACTCCAAACAAGAAGGGTCCGAGAGCCACCATCCCCCTGCATTGACCGCACCTCATTTCATCCCGATCCGCCCACTCAGCGCCGCACAGTGACCCCGTCAATGCCCCATCAACGCCTGTCGATCCCCTGTCTCTGCTGGTCCTCTGCTCGCTCCCAACTCTGCTGTGCACATTCCTGCCCTCGGATCGACTCCAAACAAATTGCGTCCGAAAGCCACCCTTCCCCTGCATTGACTGAACCTCATTTCATCCCGATCCGCCCACCCGGAGCCGCACAGTGACCCCATCAACGCCTGCTAATCCCCTGGCTCCGCTGGCCCTCTGCTTGCTCCCGACCCCACTGTACACCTTCCTGCCCTCTGATCGACTTCAAATAAGATGCGTCCAGAAGCCCCACGCTTTCCGCATGGGCCACATGTTGTTTCATCCCAATCCGCCCACCCAGTGCCGCCGCACAGTGACCCTATCAACACCTGCTGATCCCCTGGCTCTGCTGGTCGGGTCCTCTGCTTGCTCCTGACCCTGCTGTGCACCTTCCTGGGTTAGGGCAAACAGGATATATTCACAAGGTGGCATCTGCTTTTGTCTCAGTCTGCCTGTGACATGTGGCAAAGGGCAACTATGTTAAGGGGGGGGGGTGGGAGTATTGCAGATGAAGTGCTTCAACTGCAGCAAGGAGGGTCATCTCAAGCCGGTATTTGGTACACAGCATCTACGTACTGACTTCCACTATACCAAGAGTCTGGAGGCCTTCCATGCATGATATGTAAACTGTTATGCCAACTTCCACACACATGAAATCATATATTAGTCTATGACATTGTCTGAGCATCAGGAGTTGTCTGGGGCGTCTGAGTGTCTGAGTGGTGGCTGTTCCCAACATCTCCCTAACATGCACGTACAATTGACTTCACAGATATGATACCCATGACCCACTGGCCCGCAAAGTCCATCTCCGGACAGACAACCCACATGCCTGTGGCCTCATCAGGCTTGTCAGCGTCCAGCTCAAACCACTCGATCAGCGTGCACTGGTGCTTCATCCCATCATCTTCTTAGCCAAGAAATGCCCGCACCCGACCTGTTGCGGCAATTAGGCGTGTAGACACCAGACGTCGATCGGCGACGGTCTGAGGCGGCAAAAAGCCAAAAAGGGGGTAGGTAGGGAGGGAACTTGACGGGGGCAGAGCGACGACCAGCTCGGAGGCACAAGTCGTCGATAGCTAGTCTTCACGCACACGGCGACAGGCTAGTCCCAATGACCAAGTTATATTAGCATAGAGACAGGGGGAAGTACATGGGGAATCGCACCTAGTCCCAATGACCAAGAGGTCGAGATGGGGACTAGGTAAGCATCAGGGGGGGTTTATATACAAGCCTACTCTGAACAATCACGTGCCGGTGAGAATGACTCATGCGGGAATGGGGTTGAGGCTGTACAGGTGGGAGACAAAAGGACGGAAAAAATACATGGTAAAGGGGATGGTAACCGCGAGAGCGAGGCATGTGGTCATAGGATCCAAAGGTCCAAAATGGGGTGTGTACGAAATAGAAAGGGGATCAGAGTAGGAAAGCGAAGCTTCCAGGGAGGCAAAAAAGGGGCGCTGGTCCACTGACCGTGATATTACCCCCCTCCTACATCCGACGGTCCCCGATGGACCTGGAACCAGGGCGTCGTCCAGAGGCCCATTCGAACGGGGATGGTTCTGCGACAGTCAGGTTCTGTAGGGGCTGTCAGGGTAAGGAGGCGAATACAGTGGAGGCAATACAGCGAGGGGCGTTAGAGTTGCACTGGTGGAACTCGTCGATGAGCTCTTGACAGTGGGTGAGGTCTTTGGCAGGTTCCCAGCTGTTGTCGCCTTTGCCATATCCCTTCCAGCGGACCAAATACTGGAATTGGTTGCGGTACTTGCAGCTGTCCAGGATCACCTCGACTTCGTATTCCAGTTCACCCTCTACCTCGACTGGTTCCAGTGGGGGTGGTTGTTCTCCATTGACCTCGTTACCCTTCCAGGGTGTTAGGCGATCGACGTGGATCACATCGTGCCTGTTCTCCATGGATGGAGGGAGGGAGAGGCGATACGTGAGGTCACCAGTTCGCTTGAGGACTTCGTAGGGGCCTAGGCGACGTGGACCAAGCTTGCGACTGGCCTGGTGGATGGTGACATCATGTACGTCCAACCAGACCCGGTCGCCTATCTTAAACTTGTGAGGTTTGGGCTTCCCGAGCTCGAACTGTTCCTTCATTGCCACCTTTTCTATCTGTAGGGCCGCCTCAGCCTCTTGCCGTACCTCTCGCAGCATCAGGAAAAGCACCTTGGCGCTGAGAAACTCTGGGACATAGCCACTGTCCCAGAGCATCCCAGAGCATCTCAGAGAGACTCAGGCTAGCCCAAAGCTTGCCAGTGCGTGCTGGCAGATGGATAACTGCACAGTCAGATGAAGGTTTAGATACTATATAGTAGCTGTGGCTTATTGTATATACATGATCAAGAAATATATTATGGCTGTACATGTGTTTAATACATAAAAGAGGGACCAATAAAGAGACAAACCCTCACCGCCCTTGCCACCCTTGTCCTCATTCTTGTCCAGACTGTAGGCATACTAGTCGTGGCCATGGCCCCCATGGTCCTGGTCGTAGTCTAATGTGGACGCTGGCATGGTTGTGGTCTCGGGCACAGTCCTCATGCTCATCCATGAGCAAATGGCCATGTGTTCCCATATTAGGACGAGTTCGCCCTGAGCGAACTCGTCCTTATATGGAAACACATGGGGCACCCATCATCCACGCTCGCAGTCGTGCCCGTGGCTGTTGTCCCTTGAGGGTGTGTACAACTGGGCATGGACGGGCTTCTTGTCTTCTCGGTATCGTCATCATACCCAGCGAATGCGGTGTGCAGGTCCCGTCCCTGCGCCAGTAGCAGCAGATGATAAGCCTGATGCTGCAGGACCCATAACCGTGCGTGCTACAGCGACGGTGGGGGCTTGAGGAGCATTTGAGACTGCGAGAGTACCCGCTGAACGTCTCCTGCGGAGCGTCTTCGCCCTTGCCCTTGCCCTTGCCCTTGCCCTTGCCCTTGCCCTTGCCCTCGCCCTCACCATCCACCCGACGGCAAAGACGAGGAGCACGAGCCCAAGGCCGATGAGGAGCGTAAGTCGCGCTCCTCGTTGGTCTCGGGCTTGTGCTCCTCGTCTTCGCCGTGCTTTTCGTCCTCGCCCTCACCCTCGCCCTCTCCCTCACCGTCCAAAGACGAGGAGCACGAGCCTCGGGCTCGTGCTCCTCTATGCCGTGCTTCTCGTCCTCGCCCTCGCCCTCGTCCTCGTCTTAGGGTTATGAGAGATTCTGAGGGTCCCTGGGTTGAGATTAGACCCTAGGGTAGGGTCTTACAACCCTAATTTAGGGTTTAAATAAGACTTTCCCACCCCCGTCCCACGTATGTCACACAGATACTATAGACAGCCATGGGTACCAACTCATGTAGATTAAAATATCTCACGCAGCATCATATCTACACTCTATAGCAAACAGGCATATATTCTCAACTTATACTGATTTACTATGTCTATATACTCAAATACACTAGGTTCATCTATATACTGGACTGGGATTTTATTCTGGTTAGTGAATTGAAATAGCAGTTATAGGCAAACAGCATACAATAAATCCCCCATTGCACTCTGATCGTGGCCGCTGCTTAAAAGTCCAAGTTTGGCATTCTCAGTATGGCAGAATATCTATACACCAAAGCATGCAACTTGCATGCTTTGGTGTATAGATATTCTGTCACTGTGAATGCCAAACTTAGACTTTTAAGCAGCGGCCATATCAAATCACACCATTGAAAGGTAACTCATATAGTAATATGGCAGGATTATTGTTTCTTACTTGTATAGAGTGACATTGTAATCAGTGTGTTCTTATGTCTTAATGCAGCGGTTCTAACACTGTAGTTATCTTATCTGGGACATGGTCGCGCTTATCTAGTTGCTCAATCTTATCACGCAGAGATCCGGGAGTCCTGGACGCCCTGCGCCGCGGGCCAGCAACCGGGATCCGAGAAATGCGGAACACACAGAGACGCGGGAGTCCTGGACGCCCTGCACCGCGGGCCGGCACCCGGGATCCGAGAAATGCGGAACACACACCACCGGCGTCCAGGACGCCGCTCGCACCAGACATCGCTTTGATGCAGGCGTCTTTACGAGGGGTGCAATGCGCGCGAGGCGTCCAGGACGCCGCTCATCCCATGCGGATGGGGAGCACAAGCATATGCGAGTGCCTCATTAGTGCGTGACGCGTCGGGAGTCCTGGACGCCGCACAATTACATACCACTTATTCGCTCAGTGGTGCCTATAATAGATAGGCAAGGGGCGCAGGACGTCCAAGACGCCGTTCTTGGCACACAGATATTTTTTTGGCACAGATATACACAGTACAATATACAATACACTTGATATACAAAAATATGTCCGAAACAATGCGGGGAGAGCGAGATGATACATGCAAAAACAAATACAAAGCAGCGGCTGAGAACACCCTACTCAACTACGAAGACTCGAAGGTCGTTGACGAGGAACGCGGTGCTGGCATCCTCCACCGCATTGCGAACGTTCCTTGCGTCATTGGCCGTCTTCAGCACCTCACCCCACTTCCTTGAACCATAGGGCTGTGCCTCGTTGCTGCGAATTTTGGAGAGTCGCGCGAGGAACCAACCTTCGGCCCAAGGACTCCAGAAACCGACGTTGTATGACGACCGGTTCCAGTAGTGAGGCTGGGGCCACCACGACATGTCCGAAGTCTGAGTGTTGCGCCAATCTAGAGAACAATAGAATTAGTACCTGGGCACAAGAAAATAAGAAGGAACACTTACTCGAACAAACTTTGTACACACCGCAGATGAGAGCTATCTCATCAGCGGTAAGCCCGTCGTCGTACCAGTCGTCCCCTCGGTTCGGGCGGAACGCCTGTCCGTACCGGTAGACGTCGACCGAGGGCCCCTCGATTGCCGCCGTGACCACCCCGCCGTAGAGAATCTCCATCGCGATTCGCCACACAATCCCTCCCTGGAGGAGAGCAGCCCGACCTTTGGGACCTCGGAGGAGATCGTACACCCGGCTCTCGTAGTGCCGGTAATCATATCCGTTGAGGGACATTGAGTCGGCGCGCCATCCAAGGCTGACTGGGGGAGCGGGCTGTGTCTTCATGGGAGTCCGGTGATCGGGCTTGAAGATGGTGCGGAAGGGAATACCTCTGAGGACGAGGTATTCCGCGGCGGCTCGGCGGTTGGTGATGGTGTGGACGCGGAGGAGCCGGACGACAGTCGTGGCGTGGGGGACGATGAGCTCCCAGTCGAGCTGCAGGGCGTCGTCGGCGTGGTAGCGCAGGTAATACCACGACTCCCTGGAGAGCTCCTGCTTGGTGATTTGAAGCGACGGGTGAATGTACCCGACGCGACGGACGTCCTCCGGGCAGAGTGCGTGGAGGTCCCATACAGCAGCGGGGAGGACGGGAGGCTTCCGCTTGGTGAACCCGTAGACGAATGCTCGCATACAATCGAGGTATGCGTCGTCGATATCGAACGCCCCCTCGCCCTCGTCGGCTCGCAGGTATCCAACCACCCGTCGCAGAACCTCGGCAGTAAAGCCGAGTCCCGTCCACTCCTCCGGTGGGTGCTCAACACGAACCACCCCGAGATGCTGTCGGAGGACATCGCGCACGGGATCGAAGACGGGTTGGAACTTGATATTGTCTGCGTCGTAAAAGACGCTCAAGTTGTTGGCGAAGGACGATGTGAGGAAATTGGGGATTTCCCCGTCTTCGATGGGTTGAGGGTCGTGCGGGGGATTGAATCGAGGGGCGGTGGGCAGCGCAGTTTGGGACGAGGAGGGTACGGGCTGAGGCGTTGGGGCAACAACGGGGGCCGGAACCAGGACGGGTGAGGGGACGGGGACGGGGATGGAAGGCGCGAGGGGCGGATGTACCGTTGGAGCGGGGACAGACGACGACGACGATGGCGCGTTGGCCGTCGGAGGGGCGTTACGGGCGGGCTCACGCAGAGGGGCGAAGGTGAGCGTTGGGAAGTCGTCGTCGTCGTCATCGTCGTCGAGCTCGTCGTCGGGGCACAGCTTGGGACAAATGTCCCACTCATTGTGGAACGAGTCGTACCGCTTCTGGCGCACGGTGTACTGGTTCCATGTGTCGAGGCGGCCCCGTTTCCCTATGAGCTTCCGATAGTCCTTGTCGAGATACTCCGGGGGAACGTTGGGGTCGACCTCGCCGACCTCCACCCACAGGAAGACGGGTATGCTGTGCGGGGGGTAGTTGAAGGCCGCGTGCGCTTGTTCGCGAGCGAGGCGGGCAGCCCGCGCCTCCTCAGACTCATTCGCCATGATTGCCTGCGCCCTTGCCTCCCGTCGCGCGAAGAACTCCGAGTATGATTCCCCGGATTGCTGTCCTGGCCCGTGCGGAATCTTGGGTGCGGCCGGGACTTCAGCCGGAACTTCAGAGGGCGGCGGCGGAGGCGGCTTCCAGCGTGCGAGGCGGTCCCAGCGAAAGAATCGCGGGACTCCGTACATGGGATTCCGCGCAACCTTGGCGGGGTCGCGGTTGGGTGGCGGGGTTGGAGGAGGGACAGCATGAAAGTCGGGCATGCTGGGACGGAGGGGAGCAAGCCAAGGAAATTCCTGGCATGCCGCCTGCCAGTGGTCAGGCTTGGGGAGAAGGAGGTAGATTGGGAGGCCGGCGGCAGCCATGACCGGGAGATGGTCAAGCCAGCGCACGCGAGCCTCTCCAGGGCCAAGAGCGACGTAAGCGCCGGTGCGGATGCCAGGAGAGAGGTCGGAAATGAATGGATTCTGAAAGGCCGCCAGCCAATTGCTGGACATGCCCTTTTTCAAGACGAGGGTGACCCAGTGAGGAGGATAGTGAGACGGGGGAGGAGGGAGGATGGTGTGGAGAGAGAGGGCGATGGCGAGGGTGCACCGCGCCGCCAGCACCCCCATCGCATCCCTCGCCCGCGCGGCCGCGATGTATGCCTCGTGTTCGTGCCGGTGGACGTGTTCGTACCCGGCCTGCGCAGGGAGAGGCCAGAAGGGATCGAGGGGGAACTTGGAGGCAGGCGTGGGCGGGATGGCGGCGAAGAGGGTCTCGCTGAACCACAAGAGACCCCGCTCGACCGTCCGCCATTGTTTGACAATGTCGTCCTTCATGCGGACGCCGTCGGCGAAACGCTCGAACTCCACCCGCTTGAGGTCGACGCCAAGCTGCGCCATCCACCGATTCTCGCTGTCGAAGGAGCGGACCATGTACGCGAGCTCAGGGCAGAGCTTGTTGACCCAGAGAGCCTTGCGCAGGTCGCGTCCGTACACACCCTCGTATGGCGTCTCGAGGATGAGGCCGGGGAGGGAGTCGACTTCGGACGGGTTGATGACGACGAAATCGGACTTATCCTCCTGGTAGAAGAAGTACTTGCGGGGATAAGTGGAGCTGTGAACGTATTAGTATGCGATCGTACGATTGACTGTAATTCGGTTACTTACAGGGAGGACAACGCCATTGGATTCATTGTGAGATGCGCGCGCGAGAGGGGGTGAGTTGAAGCAGGAGGTTATGCTGTGGGGAAGATAGAATGATGAGAGAGAGCGCGCGCGCATGCAAATGATGAGCACTTACGGAGCAGGAAACCAGGAAGACGAAGATGTAGATATGCGAAGGAGGAACGGGAGGTGTGAAGGACAACCCTCACAGAACCCGGAAGAGAGGAGGAGAGTATATAGTTACGAGGCGAAGAAACTATGTAGAGAAGCACGGGAGGTGTGAAGGACTACCCTCACAGAACCCGGCAGAGGAGGAGGGGAGAGGGAGGGGTACCGAGAGAGGTCTTGATTGGAGAGAGTGGTTAGCGCGCCGATGATTTGAGACGGCGCGTCGGCGGGAGGTGTTTACGCGAGGTGGTAAGCGAGATGATGGGTCGAAATTGGGAGGGTGGGCGAGAGGTAACTGTGTTGCTGGCAGCTGGTGGTGGGTGGTGTGTTGTTGAGCGCAAACGGACGAGCGCGAGAATCGGAGGAAGAGTCGGGAGTGTCGAGCAGGAGATGGTGGGCCTTGCCCTCCAAAACCTGGGGATGCGGGGTGCGGGAGAGAGTGGCGGTCGCTGGGAGGCGACTGATGTTGGACTTGGCGATTCTCGCGCCCTTGTTTGGTCATGTTTGGTAGGTGGCTGTGCCGGGAAGTCGGTCTTTTGGCTTTTGCCATGCCGGTGGCTGTGCCAAGAAGATAGCGATAATCTTGAGATTAGACTATTAAGAGATAAGATTATTCCGCAGCACGTGAGGAAGATCGTATCTCAGTTCGCCACGTGGGCGGATCGGGACTTCGACTCAACATACTGAACGCCTCCGCTCTACCATCTCAACTCGCTTCCCTCCCCCACTCCTGCAGCCTCGTGAGGGTCGTCCTTCACGTTCCTGCGTCTGGGCGACTCTAGGCGACTCTTGGCAACCGTTCTGCAGCCTCGTGAGGGTAGTCCTTCACGTTCCTGCGTCTCTGGCGACTTCGACACGACACCTTAGCGACTTCGACACAGACTTACCGGCGACTTCGAAACGGACTTACTGGCAACTTCGACACGAGCGCCGCACTAAACCGCCTTTCTCCATTGCCACGCCCGATGTTCCACTCCCGCAATGACTGCTCTTCTTGCGGGCAGTGAAACATTGGAGTGCAAGCTCGACTTCGCCCGCGACCGCACTCAGCTTGCAACATGCGCAACCTCCTCAAGATATAATTCTCGACTATCTTCACTTCCTCATGGACCCTCAGCAGATCGTCAAGCAACACACCACCGCCCTTATCCGACTCCAAGCACGCCGAATCGCGCCAATGCCCCACAAAGCGGCGTCCGAGACTCCGCGCGGCCCACGACGCAGGTCTTCAGCCCGACCCCTCCACCTCTCGCCGCTTCCTATGACTGCTCCATATCGGTTCCACTCACCGGCTTCGTGCGGGTTGTCCTGCACGTCCCCGAGATTCCAACTGGCTCTACGTACTGACCCGAGCTCACGATTGTCTCAAGCGGTAAGCTTTTATGACTATTCAGATAACCTGCCACAACTCGGGCGTCTCGGACGCCGCACGCAGCTGGATGAGCGCATGGACGGGCCTCGGTATGCACCGACTCCCCCGCTGCGTGCGGCGTCCAGGACGCCCCGATACGTCAGGTCGAGAACCCTCGGACCATAGGGCCGAACCACGATCGACGTCCTGCGTGGTGTGCGGCGTCTGGGACGCCGCCTTCCCCAACGGGGAACAAATCGTCGCAACGCCTGCCCAATCCCGCGTGCTCGCACACTGAACGTTTCTAGAAAGCGCCACCGATCATACGCTGACTGTTTTTCCGTTCCATCTAGTGTCTCTCTTACTAGCTGATGCAGAGCTGTGCCTGTGAGGTGCGAGGTCGCTTAGTGGCCGCGGAGGTGAATATCCTCTTATTTCCATCAGCCGAAATCCTTGGACTCACCTCGCGTCACCATGCAGATGATTTTCCGTCATAGCCTGCCGGCTCAAGCCCCACCGAGAGGAGTATAAAGAGGTCGGGCCATGACCCTGCGTAGCCCCGCTACTTTCCCCCGCTTTCCACCTGCAGTCTCGTGAGGGTAGTCCTTCACGTTTCTGTCAAGCTCACCGTCGCCGTCGCCGCTGCACTTCTCCCCGTCTACAGTCTCGTGAGGGTTGTCCTTCACGTTTCTGCTTAATCCGAACGCATGCCTACTCCGCCTGCCGCCGTCGCGCTTCTCGAGCTTGGTTTTCTCGACAAGCAGCCACTCGTCATTCCGACTCCTTGGAGTTGGAAGGAGTGGCAGCTTTTGACTAGTTTCCCTCATGCGCCATGGGCACCCGAGGCAACGCGGGCCACTGTTCGTATCAGCGAGCGCAGGCTGGCGAAGATCAGGGCCTTCGCGCAGAAGTTCTATGCGCTGAACAGCGAGTCGGCACGTCTCAAGTTCTGGCGCCAGCCTCAGACCCACACTGTAGCCCGCGACACGCTCAGCGATTGGATCCGCTTGCACTGGGGGACTTGGGGCATCAACAAGATCATCGACAAGTGCCTGGAGGCCCACGGTCGAGGCTTGTATGACGTTGCGACCAAGTCGGGGGAAACGGTACGTCACCTGGAGACTTACGATTAGATTGCTCGCACTGACATTGAGTGACGCAGATCATGACGATGGAAGTCAGCAATGCCTCCGTCGCGTTCAATGACATTGCCGCGAGGCTCTTCGGACCTGACGCATTCATGTCCGAGAACATGTTGGATCCCGATGTCTACCGCTTCGTCAGCCAGCTCTGCGCGCTCACATGGAACCGATGGCGCAAATCGTTCGAGGGCTGCCGTCGCCGCGTCAACAACGCGCAGGTCAAGGTGGACGATCTCTACCTCGGTAAGCACCAACCTCTTTTCTGATCATGAGTGATAGAAGCTCACCCTGCTGCCTAGTCATCACGACATCGGAGAAGCCTCGAGTTGTCGACATTCGTCTATGGATCCAAGCCGTAGGCAGGCTGATTGAACAGCTGAAATACTTCAAAGATGCCGCCTCCGTCGAGGAGACAGAGCGCTACCGCACCCAAATGGAGGAAATCAAGGCTATTGCTATGCACGGCGACAGTGCTCCCATGGGTCGTACGTACACCTCGCAGAGCTTTGCGTGAGCTTCCAACGCTAACGATTGTTCAGGTATTCCTGCGTCTTTGAGGCGCGCACTCATTGACATCCCCTCGGAGGAGGACGTGCAGGCCATCTTGATCGCTGTTGGCGAGGTGATCAACCGCACGAGCCCGGATGAGGATGAGGAACTTCCCGAGGGCGGCATGATGGACTTCATGGACTGGAAAGAAGGGACGGAGATGTACTCGCATCTGGATGAGCACGCTATCGACAAACTCTTGGGCATCAACCAAACCAACGGGACGTTCCTCGACTTCAACGACACGGAGGACCCTGACTGCGCTCATGATCCCTGGTCTGTGGAGGGACGCAAATTCCTCAAGGAAGGATTGGGCGTCCCCCTTCGTTTGAGGTGGCATCAAAAGGTCGGCATCCTGCGCATCTTCGAGAACAAGTTCGCCCAGAAGAACATGGCGCTCGGAGATGAGGTTGGCGTTGGGAAGACTGGACAGGCGTTGGCGACGATTGCCGGGTCGGTGCAGTACGAAGCCTTCCACGCGAAGCACGGGAGGTACCCCGGAAAATTCGGTGCGTTACTTCGTTCCGCGCGCAGCATACGTTGATACTTACATATGTTTATTGCAGAGGATTGCAAAAAACTTCGGCAGGCTGCAGGGCAAAGCGGGTATGCTACCGCAAATTGTTGCCGTGCCTGCCAACCTCTTAGG